>JASDQU010739813.1:100532-124244 GCA_032191745.1 Picea mariana | reverse complement strand
TTAGGGTTGTTGACTAATCCAAAACTAGTCATGGTTGAGACAAGCAGTTGATGAGTTGGCACATACATGAGGTGTATAGTTGATGATGTTGGTACATATTGATGAGTCATTGTTGATGAGTAGTTGAAAAATGATTGGTATATACTTGGTACATGGTTGGATGCACTTGTTTATGGTACAGGTTGATTATAGGTTGTTTGGGACAGGTTGGTGAATGGTTGATGCTCTTGTTTATGGTACATATTGATATCTGTTGAGGATTGTTGCCTCATCTCAGTTGGTGCTGAGAATGTAAGATGAGTCTTACATATAGAGCTGGTGCTCTTGTAGAGTTGTACTCTATTCAGTTGTTGCTGAAAAACCCCCGGATTGAAGTCCATAATAAAAAGAAAAATTGTACATACATCTTGTGTTCCCTGTGGAGATGATTNTCCCCCCCCCTCTAAGTGTGGTAGGTGTGTCCAATAGAGATGTCATGATGGAGGAGTATCAGTCCATCATGAAGAATGGTGTGTGGGATATTGTTATGAGACCTGATGGGAATTCTGTAGTGACTTCCAAATAGATATACAATATCAAACAAACAGTTGACAGAAGCATTGAGAGGCACAAAATGATATTTTTGCTAGAGGATCCTCTCGGGTGGAGGGAATAGATTATGAGGAGACATTTTATCTTGTTTCTCAATACACTTCTATATGGATGATTATTTCCCCTACAGAATCCATGGGTTGGAGAGTACATCATATGGATGTGAAGACAACCTATCTCAATGGAGAGATTGACGAAGAAGTATACATCGAGAAACCATATGGTTTCGTGATACATGAGAAGGAATCTCATGTGTGCAGGTTGAAGAAGGCCCTATATGGACTCAAGAAGGAACCTCGAGATTGGTATGCAAGGATTGATGGACACCTAATTAGTTTGGGCTTTAGAAAATCTGTTCTCGATCCCAGCCTATACTAAAAGACTATTAATGGTGAGTCCCTGATTTTGGTCCTCTACGTTGATGATTTATTCCTCACCAGTACATAGAGCCTTATTGATGAATGCAAGTATGTGTTGGCCTCTAAGTTTGATATGAAGGACCTTCATATGATGCACTACTTCTTGGGAATAGAGGCATGGCAGAGAATTGATGAGATATTCTTAAGTAAGGGGAAGTACACAGTTGTGATATTGAAGAAGTTTGGGATGTTGAACTGGAAGCCCAAGGCTACACCAATCATGACGAATCTGAAGAAACTATGTGTCTTCCTTCGATTTTGATGAAATTGATGTGACTATGTACAGGCAAATGATTAGATCATTGATGTATCTGGTTAAAACTAGACCATATATTTGTTATGTAGTGAGTACACTTAGTGAGTTTATGAGTCAACAGAGACAAACACACTGGATTTTTATGAAGCATGTGTTGAGATACATGCGAGGAACAATTGGACCTGGTTTGAGATATACTTCCAGTATTCACATGAGATTGTAGGGATATACTGAATCTAATTTGGAAGAGAGTGTAGTGTATGGGAAGAGAACCTCTAGGTGTTGCTTCATTTTGGTATCTTCCATGGTTTCTTGGTGTTGTAGGAAGCATAATTTTGTGGCCTTGAGTACCACATAAGCAATGTACATTGCATTGAGTGTGGCATTCTATGAAGCAGTGTGGATTCACAAGCTCCTTGCAGATTTATTTGGACATGTGCTGGATTCCACTATTATTTTGATGCATGGTGCAGAGGAAGGAAGTATTGGTGCAGTACCTTCCTACAAATGAGTAGGTTTTTGATGTTCTTACCAAACCAGGATGAAGTTCGAGTACTTCCATGATAGAATTGGCGTGGAAAATAATTCCTCTCTCGTTGAGAGGGAGTGTTGATGTTTGTAGCTTCTTGAGACATTCTTCAGATCGTACTCCTATATGACTGATTTGAGTTGATCTGTGAGTACACTTATTCGAGAAGGGATAAGTGGGTTTGGGATTATCTGAGAAGGGATAAGTGTGTTGATCTGTGAGGAAACTTATCCGATAAGAGATAGCCCAACGTCCTTTGTGGAGAGCACATGAGGACACATCCCATGTGGAGACAATGAGGACATGTCAAGGGAGTTGACCTTGACATCACACACTATGGTGAGTTGACCCTAGTGTTTCTAGAAGGAGTAGCCTCTAGAAGTCCACATGGGAGTGCCATGCGTGACATACATTCTCCAGATCATAATCCTCTATGAACTGAGTTGAGTTGATCTGTGAGGACACTTATCCGAGAAGGGATAAGTGGGTTTGGGATTATATCCCAATGTCCCTTATGGAGAGCACACGAGGACACATCCCTTGTGAAGAGAACATGGGGACATGTCAAATGAGTTTACCTTGATGTCACACACTATGGGGAGTTGAACCTAGTTTTTATAAAGGGAGTATCCTCTAGAAGTCCACGTGGGATTGCCATGTGTGACATACCTTTTTCTACTACAATGCTTGTGTAGCACTAGCGGAGACTATGTGTCTCTAGACAGTAGTTGTGTACTACTATAGTGGTTGTGTACCACTGGTAGTGACTGTGTGTCACTAGAAAGTAATTGCGTGCTAATAGAAGAGGTTGTGTACCACTAGATAGTAGTTGTGTACTACTATGGAAAGATACCTCCCTAGCTAAGAGGGAGTGTTTATGTTTCAACATCGAGTGGACCTTCTCCTAGATTGGGTTGCAGACCAAGGGAGATATGATACATTTATCATAAAGCTGCACTTGTGGTAAATGGGCCTAGACATAGTCCTTCCTTGATCATAATAAGGAATAATATGGACTCATGGTGCTTTAAGTGATTTCCATGTGTCAGTTAGCATCAGGCTGACATTCACTCACAGGTGTGTATCTAAGTTGAAAGATCACGGTGTGGTATTTTTCCTAGTCATGGTGATTTGTCAAGGAATGATAAAGACTCAAGATGATATATGCTATTATATGCAGACCCAGAGTGAGCATGATTTCAAAGAGATTCAATTGGCTTAGAGGGAGAGCCATAGAAAGAGTTTCTCCTCGATTCAGGTGGAAGAGAGACATCTCCCAAGACTGACAGAAAAGTGTCATGAGTCTAGGGTGAAGTTTGTATACTTCAGAGACAAGATTGACATGATGTAGAATGTATCCCTCATTGAGAGGGAGTGTTGATGTTTGGACAACATCGGGAAGACATTCTATTAGATTAATAATTAATAGTATAATTATTAATTATTAAATAGTATATATAATAAGTAAATGATAATAATAAATAGTTATTGATTATCCAAGGAACGCATGTTTTCATGGATGGTCACCATATGTTATATATATATGGAACACTCATCATTGTAATAATATATCGATCATATATCATATGAATAAAAAAACCACTCCAACCCCATTGACCAATGCATTGATCTACCCCACGTGCCATTACGGAGAGTGCACAGAGGAGTAGACTCATATAAGGAGAGACCAACCCCACCTATGTGTCCAAGGAGGGATCAACCCCACAAGATCTTCGGTATGTGGCCTCATTTCTAATGTAGATAGATAATGTACATCATGTAGTTTTTTGTTCAATATGAAATGGTTTATGATGGCTCTATTTGTGTTCAATTCAAATCAATTTTACCTTGTCATTCAGTCCTAACTTTAGGTTCGATACGTTGTATATTGCATCTTTTTGCCATATTTTTGTACACACAATATATAACAAACAGGTTCAAAATGAAAATTCAACAGAAACGACCAGACCAAAAATACAGATTGAAGATCGACAATCTCATTTTATTTCAGTCGATGAAAGTGCATGCTAGATAAAAAGGGGTCGAAAGCGTAAATTATAAACCATTGTATTAATGGCTAATAATGTGTCATATATGTATTCATTTCAGTATGTAGGGGTGGTATTATCAAACCATTTTAGCTTACCCCCAAAATGTGTGAATGGATGACATGTGGCACCATGATGTAAGCCAAATAAAAAAGGCACTGTGTCGATGTAATTCAAAGTTTAAAAAAAAAATAAAACAATAAACCTTGAAGGTAAATGCACATGGTAAGCTTTGTTATGAGTACAACAAACTCCAGTTAAAGCAATCAAATTACCCTTTGACAAACAAGTTAAGGTAGTGTTCTAATTTCCTTTAAGTTTGTTCTTATTGTTTAAATAAGGATAGATGGAGAAAGGTAGTCAGTCTGGTCATCCATCAGCCTTTGATGAAAGAATCCTAATTTACTGTGATTGTGAAAATTTTGAAACCATTTTGTCACAGTTTGATCCTTATGAGTTAAGTAAGTTAACATGTGATAGATTTAGTGATTTGCATGATTATTTACATATATGGGAGTCAAAATTGGGTAAATTCACAACTCCCCAAACCTATCTTTCTGACAAAAGGGCCATGGTATCTGAAAATGGGTCCATTATATTCTATATCAATGTTGAGTCTATTACAAAAATGTTATCTCTTCCTAAAAACCGTAACTCTAATACTTGGAATCAATTAAAGGATTTGGGTGTAAATGTTTGTACTTTTATAATTATGGATGCTTCAAAGTTATTAACAAAGAATTTAGTTTGGCATCCTCAAATTAAATGTAGTTCAATTCAAAGAAGTACTAAAACCCTCATGAAAATATATAAGGATTTAGTTGAAATTGTTGAAGTTTGAGTAGATTCAAAAGATTCCCTTATTGCATTTGGCCAAGACAAAACCCTAAAGAATATAGTTATATTATATTTGTTAAGATGGCCTTATTGTTCCTTGACAGGTAAAATAAAAACAAAAGGACAAAGTGACAGGATGGTCCAGACCTAATTTTAGGTTGTTCAAACTACTATTTATAAAGGAGGCCAACGCCTCATTTGAAAATACACACACTAGCTCTCCAGCTAAGAACCTGAAGTGTGCAATTCTTAAAGGGAGACACTACTGCAACTAGGAGGTGACGATATGGAGGTTCTTGGTTTATCCCTTGGGTATATCTTGGTTATGTGGTGCACTACTCTTCCCTAGTCAAGGGTTAGAGGAGGATATTCTACTTTGTTAGTTCCCTCTTGGAGAGAGGCATTGTTCTTGGTTGATGAAACTATATTGAGGACGTTTTCTTAGTTTTTCCCCTATATGGTTTTCCCAGGGTAAATCTTGTGTATGTTGTGGATGTTATTCTTTCAGTGATCCTTTATATGCAGTTATTGTGCTAATGGTTAAAATTAAAAGAAAACCAATCTAATTAATTTCTTAAGATGAAATTTCAACATGGTATCAGAGCATGCATGAAAGAAGGCATTTTCATAGCACAGAATAACCCGTTGAAGAAGCTAAGAACATAGGACAACTCTTCTAACCCTAGCACACCTTTTCCCTGGAATAGTTTTCAATTTTGGAAAGTTTTTAGAAATTAGGGTTTCTGCATAAAACTTAAAAGGTTACATAATCAACCTTGCTAGAGGATGTTGGAAAAAGTAATACCATCTAGGAGCTCACCCTAGGAGGGTGCATCTAGTCCCTGGATCAAAATTTTGAAATTTGAAGTTTGAGAAATTAGGGTTTCCTCATAAAACCCTAAGTTTGCAGTTGTAGTATCATTCGCAGTTGTAGTGCTAGTTCCTTCGTGTATATTCCTTCATGTTAGTTGAAGTGTTAGTTCCAGTACCAGTTGTAGTTACAACACCAGTTGCAGTATCATTTTCAATTGCAGTGCCAGTTCCTTCATGCCAGTTGAAGTGTCAGTTCTAGCATCAATTACAGTACCAGTTGTAGTGAAAGCTTTTGTGAAGTGTTGGCATTGATTTTTTATTTTCCTAGTGCGCCTTACCCTAGAAAATATCTAGCTACCCTTATATTACAAGTTGGAGCACCTTTAAAGTTTCAAAGGTTCATTATTGCTTGTCGTTGTTTCTGAATGATTCCACTACATGTCGATATTGTCAGAAGTATGTACTTACATATATTTAAATTGTATCATTATCTTAAGGGTATTTGCAGGAGAAGGGATATTTTGTTCAAACAAAAATCGTAGATCCAGAAGGATCTCAGATCCAACACATTCATAGGAACAATGCACCCCAGATTTGATTATTTTGATATGCCTCTATTTTTTATAGTATTATTATGATCTTATGAACATCTAGGCTATATTTTGATCTGTTTAAATTATGACTATCATACTAACCATTAGTCAAAATTAAAGTCAAAGTATTAGGTCAAGATTATAGAGTTTATTCTCTAACTTAGATTTCTGTCAAGGAATCATATTATCTTAGTACAGAGGACATGTTGAAGAGAACACTAGTGATTTTGAGTGAATGAGACTCGAAAGAAAAGAAACAACACTCATTATCGAGGACAAGACTCCAGGTTCTAGGTTTTATTGATTAAATTGATAAGATTCAAAATTGCACATATCAAATTTGATAAATGCTACACTACAAGTAAACATTATAGTTGTGATAAAAATCTTTGAAATTTTTTATTACTATTAGATACAGTGAATACTTGGTAGCATGTTAGCACTATTGAGGCAAATTCTTATTGTAATTATTTACTAGATATAACTAACATCTCATGTAGGAGAAACTTCTTGTTTTATTTCCATGTTACCATGGAGGAATGAATGATCACAACACTAGAAGAGTGTTTCTCTCATTTCTTAATATTGTATTTCTTTTTTTTGGCGCTTGTTTAGGCAGGTCACAAGTGATAGCTCTGAAGGAGATATTGTGATGATTTCTCTCGCTATTGTTTTTATTATTATTATAAAGAGTATTATTCTTTTCTATTATTTCTCCCTTGTTGTTCTTGTTCCTGGCAGGCCATGGGTGATAACCCTGAGGGAAGATATAGTGATGGTTGTAGGAGACAACATATTAGATGATCTCTAGTTTGAGACATGGAAGCAGACTATGTAGATAAGAATTTGTATGAATGACTGTATACATCCATGTATCAAAGAAGAAGAAGACGAAGAAGGGAACTTTTGTGAGATACAGAGTATCTCATATGGATATTGATCATAAGGAGCAGAAGGCTCCAAAGATGACTGAACAAATCCCTTTGGTGCAGTTGATCACTCTTCAAATTATCAGGAAGAGTTAGTAGACCCAGAAGGGCCTACCCATAACCATTGTAGTAACCAGGAAGAGACCAGTATGGTCTCGTGACACTTTACAGGATGAAAATCCATATAGCATATATGAGCCATATCATGAGGAGAAAATGGCTCCACTAGTGGTGAGGCAAGAGGCCCCACCAAGTACCACCTCAGAAGGAGATAAAGTTCAGAGGGAGAGTAGCCTCCCCAGGACCATTAATAGAGATATACAATCTTGATTTGTGTCCAGAGGATTCTCCTAGCAAGAGAAATAAGACTACGATGAGACACTTGCTCCAGTAATCAGAAGACGTATATATAGAACAACCATGATCCATTAAAAGAGGTCGATGCACTATGAGATTCATAGGGAGAAAATGAATATGTTATCATGATGGAGTAGAGGAGCTACTCTCAGAGTTCAACAACCAGTGAGAATGGAGCATTCATTCTCAGTTTCGGAAAAAAGAAATTGCATGTGCAAAGTCCCAATTCCATAAGGAACAACTGTAGAGAGAGTAGAGGAAATACTCTCAAACAATGAGATAGATAGTTCTCTACAAAAAGCACC
Source organism: Picea mariana (assembly GCA_032191745.1). Taxonomy (NCBI): domain Eukaryota; kingdom Viridiplantae; phylum Streptophyta; class Pinopsida; order Pinales; family Pinaceae; genus Picea; species Picea mariana. Next base: position 116,567 of record JASDQU010739813.1, on the reverse strand, counting down.
TAGAGCTAACACATGATTGAGAAGATTGAGTTGTAGCTAAGCAAGTGTACCAGTTTGATACAATTTGATGTGAAAATTTGGTTCGTTGATATATTTGACGAACAAGAGGACATATATATGTTTTAAAGTGAACACATTGAGCCTAGACATGTTCACCCGATTGCAGAAAAACATGTGATAAGGTACCTGGAAGTTACAATTGATTATGGACTCAAATATATCTCGGATCGCGAGATAAGATTGCAGGGCTATACATGTTCAGATTGGGCAGGAAGTGTCATAGACCAGAAAAGTACATCCAGATGTTGCTTTAATATGGGATAAATTGTGATCTCATGTCTCAATGAGAAGAATACATGTATGGCACTCAGTTCCACAGAGGCAGAGTATGTGGCAGCATGGTCAGCTTGTGGCGAAGCAGTGTGGCTTTGGAAGTTGACTGCATAATTGTTTGATATCGAGTTGGAGGAAACCTGTATCTTTTATGACAACCAAAGTTGCATAAATTTTTCAATGAACCCAGAGTGTCATGACAAGTACAATCATATCGAGATCAACTACCAATATATCTGAGAGATGATACAAAAGGGAGCCATAAATCTCTAGTATGTTCTTACCGATGATCAGGTAGCATACGTGTTGACTAAACCTCTGTCGAGAGTGAAGTTTGAATACTTCAGAGATGAGCTTGGTGTGGTCTAGAAGGATTTTCCCTCATGAGAGGGAGCGATGTGTTCCCCAGTAGTGGGAATTGATGTGTTCCCCAATAGCGGGAAGTGATGTGTTCCCCAATAGAGGGAAGTGATGATATATCTAGTAGTGGGAGCTACTCCAGCACAATTTAGTACTCCAACTCATGTCAGTATGATACCCCAGCGCAGGTTGGTACTCTAACGCAGGTTGTTATGCTACCCCAGTGCAGGTTGGTACTCTAACGCAGGCTAGTATGCTACCCCAGTGCAGGTCAGTAATACAACACAGGCTGGTATGATACCCTAGCATAGGTTGGTACTCCAACGCGGGCCAATATGCTACCCCAGTGCAGGTTGGTACTCTAACATAGGCTGGTATGCTACCCCAACACAGGTTGGTACTCCAATGTAGGCTGGTATGCTGCCCCAGTGCAGGTTGGCACTCCAACGTATGATGGTATTCTACCCTGACATAGGTTGGTATGCTACTCCAACATAGGCTAGTATGTTACCCCAGTGCAGGTTGGTATGATACTCCAATGAAGGCCGGTACGCTACTCCAGTGAAACTGCAGAACTTCCTATGATATATAGATTCATGATTGACAATAAGACAATGACCAGGTGTACAGAAAAACAAAAGTAGTGATGATGATCGTGACGAGAAGAATACCTTCCTTACTAAGATGGAGTGTTAAATTTTGAGTATCTTTGGAAGATATCCTTATTTTATTTGACCAAGAAAAAACCCTAAAGAATATTATTATACTATATTTGTTAATACAACCCTATTGTGCCTTTGTAAAATTCGACCCTATTGTTCCTTGACAAGTAAAATGAAAATAAAAGGACAAAGTGACAGGTTGGCCCAGACCTAATTTTAAGTTGGCCAAACTACTATTTATAAAGGAATCCAACGCCTCATTTGAACATACAGACACTAGATCTGCAGCTAAGAAGAGGAAGTGTGCAAGTCTCAGAGGGAGATGTTACTGCAACTAGGAGGTGATGATATGGAGGTTATTGGTTTATCCCTTGGGTATATATTGGTTATGGGGTGCACTACTCTTCCCTAGTCAAGGGTTAGAGGAGGATCTTCTACTTTTTTAGTTCTCTCTTAGAGAGAGGCATTGTTCTTGGTTGGTGAATCTATATTGAGGAAGTTTGTTGGGTTTTTCCCCTAGAGGATTTTCCCAGGGTAAATATTGTGTATGTTGTGGATGTTATTCGTTCAAGGATCCTTTATATTAATTTATTGTACTAATGTTTAAAAGTAAAAGAAAACTAATCTATTTCACTGCTTAAGACGAAATTTCAACATAAACGACACTAACTTCATGTTGGGATAAAAATAGAAATTTTATTCAGCATGAAGCATACGAAGATATGATAATAAAAGAAAGGGATGATATAACTAAATTTCAAGTTATGGATGGTTTGTTGAAAGGTCAAACTATTGTCTGCAAGTTAATAGATGGTTTTGATTTATTATGGAAAATCAAAAATTTATTTCCTAATATTCCATCATATGGTAGATATATGGAGCTTGATATAGCTTCCAGAAAATGGTTAAATTCTGAAGAAAAAATTTCTCGAACGAGCCAAGCCCACGCCTCGTTAGAATTTTTTTCCAAGTGTACTATGTTCTATACTTTGTTCGATACATCCTTGCACTTTGTTCTATACTATGTTCTATAAGAGAAATACAAACAATGACTTGGTTTTAAAAATAAATCTTCAGTTGTTAGGTATTTCATCATCACTTCTCCTTCTTGGCTTCATCATTCATCATTATAATGGTGTATAAAGAATTTATGGAATCACGAATGGAATTTCTATGTAATAAAGAATGACATACTAGTATGTTTATGGAATAAAGAATGACATTTTTTTTCTTTGAAATGGGGTAAGTGCCATCTTTTAAAAAGGTTGTTTATCACATATATAGTATTTGTTGCTACCTTCTTATGGATGAATGTTATAGTTTTTCTATTTACAAAACCACATATTTGTACATACTCTTTCTTTCATTTACCTTTAAATTTTGTTTTTCTACTTTCTATGCATGAATCGTACTATGTCATTTTCAATTACTTTCCAGTAGATAGTTTGGGTATGGGGTATTGAGAGTGATGCAGGGGGGTAGGGGGGTGTCCAAATGAGCTTCCAACTTCACGTGGTTGACACTGTTCAATAGAGAATAAATTGTTCTCGAAGCTGAGAGAATCTCATTCATGTATTGCATTTTAGTCTTTCAAGAGTCTCGTGCATGTTGATATGTTTGTATATTTATTTATTATTATTCAATCATGTAATTTTGTATTCTCTAATGATTTCAGTAGGTCTTAGCAATGGAAATGACGCTAACAACTAGCCTATGTGTGATGTGGATATACAAGCTCCTGCCTCATCGAGCTCATGGATGCATGTAGTTAGTTCTCATTTTGTTATTTTAGTTAGTGTGTGTGCACAATTGCAAAGATTCATGTGTCTTTCAACCCTTTACTAAATTATGGGCACAAACCAACCTAGTATGCATTCTTTAGGGTTTACAACAAATCCAAAGTCTTGTAACTTGTAACTCATAAATTAACAACACCATACATGAATTTTTCTTCCTAAGGAGTTGATTTCTCATCATGCCATGTTTTTGTGCATTTTTCCCTTTATGCATTGTTTTTGCATTTACAAGGCAATTTTTATCCTTTACACACACTAGAGTATTTTAGGTTTCAAAATGCACAAATAAAGTATGAATAGATGTGAAATGATAAAATCCAAACTCCACTATTTGAACCACTCAGTTTGGAGGTCATATGAGTCTTAAGCGTGCATTTTACAGTAAGATGGTTTTACCCTCCATTTTAGAAAATGTCTTGAATCTTGGTTCAAGGTAGGATTCCTTAGTCTTTTTAAAATGCACTCTGGATGAAATATATAGATTTATAATGTTATTAACTTCACTCCAAATCTAGACCACTATATTTGGAGCTATATAGAAGCATGGGCATGCATTTCTATTAGGTCAAATTCTATTTTTTTGGTCTCTCAATTTACAAGGTAGACTTTGCCTCTTTACACAACAGCCACTTTTATGTTTGAAAATGAAAATATAAATAAGTAGACAGGTGTAAAATTATATAATACACCCTTAAAAACTCGAATCATTCAAATTTCAGGTGTGTAAATACCTGGGTGTGCATTTTTGTGAAGCATGGCATTCATTTCTGCACAAATACAAAAATTACAGTTTAAAAGAAAAACAAGTATTTTTTTCATTCAGGTATTGCATTTTAGTCTTTCCAGGTCTCGTACATGTTGATTTTTTTGTTTATTTATTTAATTATTAATATTTTTTCATATAACCTTTTATTTTCTGATGATTTCAGTAGGTCTTCGTAATGGAAATGCAACTAACAACTAGCCTATGTGTGTTGTGGTTGTACAATCTCTTGCCTCATCAAGCTCAAGGACCCAGGTAGTTGGTACTCATTTTTCCATTTTAGTTAGTGTGTGTGCATAGTTGCCAAACAAGCATGTATATTTCAACCCTTTACTAAATTATGGGAAAAAATCACCCTAGTATGCATTCTTTAGGGTTTACAACAAATCCACAATCATGTAACTTGTAACTTGTAAATTAACAACAACATACATGGATGTTTCTTCCTAGGGAGTGAATTTCTCATCATGCCCTGTTTTCATGCATTTTTTTTCCTTTTATGCATTTTGTTTTTCATTTACAAGGCCACTTTTATCCTTTACGCACAGTAGTGGGTTTTAGGTTTCAAATTGCACAACTAAAGTATGAATAGATGTAAAATGAGAAAATTCAAACTCCACAATTTGAACCACTCAATTTGGAGGTCATATGATTCTTAGGCGTGAGTTTTACAGTAAGAAAGTTTTACCCTCTTGTTGTGTCAGGCACTACAACCCTCCATTTTCTTATAATCAACTTGCAAAACCCCTCCAAGAAAAATGAGCCCCTTTTATTTTTTGGCTTTAAAAACTCTTCGACATGTATCTTCTTGATGGTTACTTCTCCCATTCCAAGCATTCTCTTTAAGCATTGTATAAAATCAAGAAATTATTCAAGGACAGATACTGTGTTAATGAATATTGAGAAGCCCTCAATGCCATTTTTGGAAAGAGAGAAGAAATTGTGTGTGTAGTTGTTTTGTTGTGAACTATTTCAAGTGGAATGTATGTTGTTCACATGGACTGTAAGGACAATGTTTTCTTATAGACTAATCTGATGCATTGAATTTTGTTTTTCCAATATTGCTATTCTTTTTTATATTTGTAAGTCATGAGCTCATGAGTTGTTATATATGCAGAAATATAATTTGTACTTTTTTGGTTATATGTATGTATGCATGTGTCTCTAACTTTGCCCCTTTATTTCAGCTATCTAGGTGAAGTTTATGGCAGATTTTAGTTTCATTACAACTCATTTTAGTTACTTTAGTTTTCTCCTGCCTAAGATAGGATAGGATAGATTAGTAGCAGATTAGATTTATTTTCATACATAGTCTTCATCTACATCTATGTGTTGAATTTTGAGTAGCTTTGGAAGATATTCTTATTGTATTTAATTGTATTAAACTAAATTCAAAACCCTAAAATAATAATATTATGTTGTATTTGTAAATTCAACCCTATTGTGCCTTTGTAAAATTAAAATTAAAATTATAAAGTGACATTTGTACAAGTCATCCTTGACCTAATTTTAGGGTGGCTCAACTTGTATTTATATGAGGCTAGGTGCCTCATTTGGAGAACACACACAACACAAGTTCTCTCTATCAAGGAAAAGTGTGCAAGTCTGAGGAGGAGACGTAGCTACAGAGTAAGGGTGTTTTGGTGAAGGGTTTCAATTATCTCTTGGAGGCCTATCTTGGTCTAGTGGTTTGATACCCTATTTTGGTTAGGGTCTCTGGTCTATCTTTTGGTTATCTTTTGTTTTGTGAGATCTCTCTTGGAGAGAGACATTGTACTTGTTGATGAATCTATATTGAAGATTTTTTTCTGGGTTTTCTCCCCCAAGAGGGTTTCATAGGATAAATATTGTGTTTACCGTGGATGTCTTTCTTTCARTGATCTTTATGTATGCAATTATTGCTCTAATTGTTAAAAGCTAAAGAATACTTAATACACTTAACTTCTTAAGCAAAATTTTGACATGGTATCAGAGCGGGCCTGAAAGAAGCCATTTTCACAGTCTATAAGAACTCATTGGTGGAAAAAAAGATCATAGGAAGACTCTCCTAAAKCTAGTGCATTTTTCCCTGGACCAGTTTTGTAGTTTTCACAATTTCTGAAAATTAAGGTTTCTACATAAAACCCTAGGTGATGACATCACCCTCTTTCTGAAGGATATTGGTCAAACTAAATCCATCAAGGAGTTATCCTAAGGAGAGATGACCTTTCACTTGGATCATAATTCAAAAATTATCAATTTGAAAAAATAGGGTTTCCTCATAAACCTTAGATCAAGATGTCAATGCAGTTGCAGACTAAAGTTGGAGAAGTTCACTATGGCATAACACACTCTCTAGTAATTTCAAAATATTTCTGTGAAAAGTTCCTATTTTCTTATTCTATTTCCATATCAGGGCAAGATGACTCCCAACACTAATCTCGATGAGAAGATTGAGGGTGCTAATAAATTTTGAGAATCAAAGTATAGAGTGATGCTCATTCGAGAAGATAATGACCTAGAAGATTTCACCAAATAAGAAGTACTAGAACCACAGGAAGATGTGGCCAAGGCAGAGTACAAGAAGAGTCTGTTCAAGGCAAAGAGAATCATTTTTGATTCTATCAAGGATCATTTGATCCCTCATGTCTCATCAGTGAAAAATCCCAAGTAAATATTTGATGCCCTATCCCGATTATATGAAGGAAAGAATATCAACTGGAAGATGAAATTAAGGGCACAACTCAAGAGTGTGAAGATGCAGAGTTCAGAAACCATTCAATCCTACTTCATAAGAGTGTCTCAAATCAGAGAACAACACGAATCCATTGGATACACAGTTGAAGAAGTTGAGGTTTTGATGACTACATTGAATGGTCTCCCAAGATCTTGGGAATCATTCATTCAGGGAATCTATTCAATAAAAAATATAACAAGGATTATTATACTATGGGAGGATTCCACTCTGGAGGAAGCTAAATTGGTAGCAAGAGAAGAGAAACTAGGTGATGATGGTAATCAAGATCTAGCAACACATGCAAGAAAAGGAAAGAGCAAGAAAGAGGTTCACTCACACAATAAGCCTTAAGGGTCACATAAGACACATAAGTGTCAAGAGGATTACTCAAATTACAGATGCTACATATGCCAAAATATGGGACACATTGCAATAAATTATCCCAACTCAAAAGATCGGGTCAGAAAAGGAAAGTATAAAAGACATCATCCTCATGCCACATAAGATGATGAACTTGATCAGAAGAGAATCAAAGAAGATGGTTCGAGCGAATAATATGTTTTGATATCATCTCTTAAAGGAACAATTACTCATGGAAGTGACACATGGATTATTGATAGTGATTGTTCTAAGCACATGACAGGTTACAAGGATTCTTTCTCATAACTAGTTTATAAGGATTCACCTCACAAGGTGAAGCTCGGTGATGACTATCGGTATCCCATTAAATTATTAGGAGAACATTCTTACATATTGGATTCCGGAAAGCCCATGAATATGAAGGATGTTTTGTATGCACCTGGTTTGAAGAAGAATATCCTTTCTATATCATCTTTGGATGAGAAAGGATTCATATTTGCTTCCATTGATGGCGAAGTTCTTATGTGGCCAAAAGGAAATTGTTGTGGTTATTGGTGTTCAAGAAGGAGGTCTATAAAAATTGAAGGGACATTCAAATTCATCGTTATTACACATCACAATTACTCTGAGTGAGCTACGACATAGAATATTTTCTCACATACATTACAAAGAACTACCAATCGTGAGGAGATGGTGACAAGTTTGCCAAAAATCCAAGTGAATCATGAAGGCATATGAAAGGGATGCACATAAGTAAAGTATGTGAAGAAACCATTTACAAGCAGTGATAGCAAATCCAGTGGATCCTTGGAAATCATAAATTTAGACGTATGTGTACCAATATCATCCACTTCACTTAGCGAGTATGTATATTATGTTTCATTCATTGATGATTTCTCACGTAAAATTTGGATTTATTTTTTTAAAGCTAAAAGTGAAGTATTCAACAAGTTCAAATAATTCAAGGAACTTGTTGAAAACCTTTCTTAAAAGAAGACAAATATTTTGAGATCAGATAATGGAGGAGAATTCACATCAGATGAATTCAAGGCATTCTGCAAAGAAGTTGGGATTAAGAGGGAGCTCTCTACTCCCTACAATCCTCAACATAATGGTGCGGCATAAAGAAATAACCAAACAATCATGGAATCAGTAAATGCCATGCTTCATGATCAATATTTATCGATGAATCTATGGGAAGAAGTAGTCAGGACCATAGTATATGTGTAGAATAGAAGTCCCCACCGTGTACTTGGGAATAAGACACAAGAAGAAATTTTTATAGGAAAAAAGCCAGAGGTAATCCACCTGAGGATATTTGGTTGTCCAGTATATGTGCATGTCCCCAAGGACAAGAGATTGAAGTTGTACCCTTCAGGAAATAATGGTATATTTTTTGGATATACAAATTTTACATCCCTATTCACCAGAAGATTGATACTAGCAGAGATGTCACCTTCGATGAGGATGTAGCTTCCAGTATATTGAGATAGAATCATTCAGATTAGGTCCATGATGAGGAACCTGAAGTTCCCAGAGTTGCAGATACATATGCAGGCAATGATTTTGTACTAGAATATCATGATATGGAAGAACCACAGAGACCTGCAGATTCATCTTGAAAGATGAATACTAAGAAGAGAATACTAGATTGGGCTCGAGAAATTATTCAGGATGCAGAGAAGTATGGTGTTCTGGATGGATCCTTTAGAGAAATCAAGAGACCATGACCATACTCTAGTTATGTGGCATTGCTAAGTGACATTATTGATGCTAAGCCTACTAGTTATTAAGAGGATGGAGAGAAGAAAGAATTGAAGGATGACATGATTGAAGAGTGCCACTCCATTATAAAGAATGATATTTTTCATGTGGTTTTGAGACCAAAAGAGAAGACAGTAGTAAGTTCCAGGTGGATTTACAAGATGAAGCATTCAATAGATGTCAATGTCGAGAAGTACAAGGCAAGGTTTGTGGCACGTGGTTTCTCCCAGAAAGAAGGAATAGATTATGAGGATACATTTTCTCCTGTGGCGAGATACACTTTGATTAGAGATATGCTTGTGATAGTTGCAGTAATGAAGTGGAAGGTACACCATATGGATGTGAAGATATATTTTCTAAACGATGTAATAAAAGAGGAAGTGTATGTGAAGCAGCCACAAGGATTCGAGACACATGTGTGTAGATTGAAGAAATCTTTGTATGTATTAAAGCAAGCACCTAGGGCATGGTACGGTAGAATTGACAGTTTCCTGATGAGCTTGGGATTTACCAATATTAAAGAAGATTCCAACCTTTACTACAAGGTTGTAGATGGTGGACCAGTGATATTGATTTTGTATGTGGATGACTTGTTTCTAACAGGAGACGAGAAGCTCATCATTGAAAGTAAGAGGAAGCTAGCTACATAATTCGAGATGAAAGACATGGGTATGATGCATCATTTCTTATATCTAGAGGTATGGTAGAGACCAAGTGATATTTTCCTTAACCAAGGAAAATATACTGTAGATATTTTGAAGAGATTCATAATGATGGATTGTAAAGCCATGCCTACATCGATGGTGATGAATCTGAAGTTATTGAATGATACATCTTTAGAGACACTGGATGCCACCATGTATATAAAAATTATTGGTGTGTTGATGTACTTAACGAACACAAGGCCAGATATAGGTTTTGCGGTGAACACATTGAGTAAGTATACGGTTGAGCTGAGAAGTTTTCACTTGATTGCAGCAAAACATGTGATGAGGTACCTGAAAGATACAATCGACTATTCATATATGTTTTGGATCATGAGATAAGCCTACAAGAATTTACTGATTTAGATTGGGTCGGTAGTGTTGCATATTGGAGAGTACATCTAGATGTTGCTTCAGTTTGGGATCATCTATGATCTCATAGTTTAGCAGGAAGTAGACTAGTGTGGTGCTTAGTATAGCTAAGGCAGAGTATATAGTAGCATGTTCAACTAGAAGCGAAGCAATGTGGCTTTGGAAGATGCTTGCAGGATTGTTTTTTCTCGAGTTAGAGGTGACTTGTATTTGGTGTGACAACGAGAGTTGTTTGAAGTTTTTAGAGAACCTAGTGTTTCATGACAAGTCCAATCATATCGAGATCAGGTACCATTATATCAGAGATATGGTGCAGAAGGGAGCAATGAAGTTGTCATAGAACCTAATGTTCCATGGCAAGTCCAAGACGATGTGTTGACCAAGCATCTGTTGAGAGTAAAGTTTTTTTTTACTTCAGAGACAATCTTGGTGTGGTCCAGAAGAACTTCCCTAGTAAGAGTGAGTGATGAGTTATAGATGTGATTACAGGGTAGAAACATTAGCATGCGAAAGTAACAGTGGGTAGTCATTCATGGGAACATTACTCACGGTGGAACTAGCCAGCATGACCTCGCACAAGGTCAGCAGATGTCGAGCCTTCAGGGCTGGCGAGTTTCCCAAATTTTCAAGCTGGATGGCCAACCTGTATGGTTGGAGGTGTTTCCTAGCCTTGGTCTAGATGGGTAGTTTGTGTGCACTACATAGCCTAATTATCGTGATTAGATGTCTAGTCACTGTGGATCGGTTGCCTGGTATGCCAACCAGAGGTTACTAGTTTTGTATGAACTAGATGCCATATTTTGTGTGAGCTAGCGAGTTACTAGTTATGTATGAACTAGATGCCAGATTTTGTGTGAGCTAGTGAGTTACTGGTTATGTATGAACCAGATGCTAGATTATGTGTGAGCTAGCAAGTTGAAGCACCATGATGAAATAAATATCGGAAGGATGATGAGACCAAATATGCATGACGTGGTTACAAAAATTCTTCGATATAGATTCATGGAAATTAAACAAGTCAATGGTTAAGTATACATAAGTGTAGAAGCAATCATGATGATCATACCAACAAAATACCTTCCTTGCTAAGAGGGAGTGTTGAAGTTTGAGTAGCTTCGAAAGATATTCTTATTTTATTTAATTATATTAGACCAATTCAAAACCCTAAAAGAATACTATTATGTTTTATTTTTAAAGTAGGCCCTATTGTTCCTTTGTAAAAGTAAAATGAAAATTAGAAAGTCACATTCGTACAAGTTGGCCCTGACCTAATTCCAGGGTGGCTCAACTTGTATTTATAAGAGGCTAGGCGCCTCATTTGGAGAACACACGCAACACAAGTTCTCTCTCTCAAGGAAAAGTGTGCAAGTCTGAGGAGGAGATGCAACTACAGAGTAAGGGTATTTTGGTGAAGGTTTTTGGTTATCTCTTGGAGGCCTATCTTGGTCTAGTGGCGCACTACCCTATTCTAGTTAGGGTTTCTATTCTATCTTCTTGTTATCTTATGTTTTGTGAGATCTCTCTTGGAGAGAGACATTGTACTTGTTGGCCAATCTATATTGAAGAAGATTTGTTGGGTTTTCTCCCCTAAGAGGGTTTCCCAGGATAAATCTTGTGTTTATTGTGGATGTCTTTCTTTCAATGATCTTTATGTATGCAGTTATTGTTCTAATTATTAAAATTAAAGAATACTGCATACACTTAATTTCTTAAGCAAAATTTTAACACTTTGCATTGCATAACCATCCATCTTCACCATCATAAACATCAATGGAAATCAGGACACATTTTGGATGGGTATCCTAAACCAAATGGTGCATAGTCTAATTAGGACCATGCATCAGAGAGTATCCCTTACTATTGCAGGGCGATTTCAGCCTCGTTAACAACTCCATTTTACAAAAGGTCTTGAATATGTGCTCAAGGTATAAGTCCTTAGTATTTTTAAAATGCACTCTGAATGAAATATATAGATTTGGAATTTTATTAACTTCACCCCAAATATTAGATCACTAAGTTTGGAGTTATATATAAGCATGGGCATGCATTTCCATTAGGTTGCCTCTTTTACACAACAACCACTTTTATGTTTTCAAATGAAAATATTAATATGTATATAGGTATAAAATTATCAAAGACACCTTAGAAACTCGAATCATTCAAATTGCGGGTGTGTAAATACCTGACCGTGCATTTCTAGACAAATATAGAAATTACAGTTTAAAGAAAACAAGTATTTTTAGCATTCACGTATTGCATTTTAGTATTTCTAGGTCTCATACATGTTGATTTGTTTGTTTATTTATTTATTTATTAATATTCATGCATATAACCTTGTATTTTCTGATGATTTAAGCAGGTCTTTGCAATGGAAATACAACCAACAACTAGCCTTTGTGTGATGTGGTTGTACAAGATCTTGCCTCATCAATCTCATGGACCCAGGTAGTTAGTACTCTTTTTTTCATTTATATAGTGTGTGTGCACAGTTGCCAAAGATTCATGTATATTTCAACCCTTTACTAAATTATGGGCACAAATCACCTTAGTATGCATTCTTTAGGGTTTACAACAAATCCATAGTATTGTAACTTGTAACTTTTAAATTAAAAACAACATAGATGGGTTTTTATTCCTAGGGTATGCATTTCTCATCAATCCCTGCTTTCATGTATTTTTATGAATTTTATCCTTTATGCATTCTCTTCCATTTACAAGGCATTTTTTAGCGTTTATGCACAACATAAGGGTTTTGGTTTCAAAATGCACAAATAAAGTATTAATAGATGTAAAATGATAAAATCCAAAATCCACAATTTGAACCACTCAATTTGGAGGTCATATGAGTCTTAGGCATTCATTTTACAGTAAGACAGTTTTACCCTCGATTTTACAAAAAACGTGGAATCTTGGTTCAAGGTAGAAGTCCTTAATCATTTTAAAATGCATAATGTTATTAAATTCATCCCAAAAATTAGATAATTAAATTTTGAGCTATATAGAAGCATGGGCGTGCATTTCCATTAGGTCACTTCCTATTGTTTTGGTCTCTCAATTTACAAGGTAGAATTTGCCCCTTTTACACAACAACTACATTTATGTTTGCAAATGAAAATCTAAACATGTAGAGAGGTGTAAAATTATCTAATACATCCTCAGAAACTTGAACCACTCAAATTGCAGGTGTGTTAATACCTAGGCATGCATTTTAGTCAATCTTGATGTGTGTTTCTACACAAGGGCATAAATTACAGTTAAAAAAAAAAACATGTATATCTTAAGTGTGAGTGTGCATTTTTAATTTCTTAGGCTCTAACAAGATTGAATTAGGGTTTTATGCAGCAATAGAAACCATAATCCTAATTGTCTATATCATCATATATCGAGAAAATTGTCATCTAAATCTATCTCAACCTACAACCTATATCCAATGCAATTTTTTTTTTTTTACTTTATTATACATGCTTCATACATCTGATGATTGTTTTCCCCATTCCTGATAGGAATTCCATCTCTCCTGTGTTGTGCGTCTAACAATTCCACTGAGCCATATCGTTGGATCTCCCACATACTTTTCATTGTAGAGCATTGCCACACCGACGTAGGCCACTAGCCATAAAGTCGTAATTTGGATGACATCTGTATCGGTTTTTCGATGATACTTTAACGTGCCTATGCCACATAAATGATTTTCGCCATTGGTAAAATAGTTTCTTGGAAAATTCCACATGGAAATTCAATGTGTTGCAATACCACCACTGTATGATTGTCGTAATGGTGATGATTTGTTGCGACGAACATCTGTTTCGTTAAATATCTCTACATATGACACATGGAAATCAGTGGCATCAGATATTTGACATAGACTTATGGTCGTTGTGAGTACGATGAAAGTGGTGTGACGATTATCTGAGGAGGGAGTTTGTCGGAATAAAAATGATGGGCCGTCAGAACAGTGTTGAAAAATGAGGAAAATATAATAGTGTAAAAATATCTAGGGAAAATTTTCCATGCCTTCAACCATACATTTACTGTGTAGTACTTGAAGGCCCTTCTCTCCCACATGCCCAAATCTTTGACGCCACAACATAGTCTTTTCTCTAAAGATTATAGGAGTTTTTTCTTATTCAGCTCCAATATTAGGAACAAAACAATTGTTGTAGTTGTCACTAATAGTGCTTCCCTGCATCTTGTACAAAGTTCCAAACTGAACTCCCTTCAACAACACCATTTCTCCTTGAACCATCCTATAGGTTCCCTTTTCAAACATTGTTTTTACACCTGCATCGTCCATATTTCTTACATAAATCAAATTTATGTCCAATCCTGGGATGTGTAGAACACCATGGAGTTTTCTAATCCTTCCATCCATGAGATTCAACTTCACCTTTCCTCATCCTATGATTTTGGCTGTTGATTCATCTCCTAGGAAAATTTCACCTCCATCATACCTTTCATATTCACAGAACCACTCCCTGTGGGGATTCATATGAAATGATGCACATGATTCAACAAAGCATGCTTCATGATTTTCCTATGTGATTGAAGAAACCAAGTACACATATCCTCCTTCATCCATGAGGGTTTTTGGTTTTTTATAAGGAGCATCTTCATATCCCTTCCCTCTCTCAACACTTTTGGATCTACATCGTTTCTTGTAGTGCCCTTATTTTCCACATCTCCAGCATACATATACGAATTTCCTGGAGATTTAGACATTCCCCTAGATTTAGACCTCCCACTTGAATACCTAGATATATTTATTTCCTAGAGCATCCTAGATTTATACCTCCCTCCCTAATTTATTATATAGGCATCATATGTCTGATGATTGTATGTCCCATTCCTGACAGGACTTCCAGCTCTCCTGCATCGTGCGTCTGACAATTCCGCCGAGACATATCGTTGGATCGCCCACAAAGTGTTCATTGTAGAGCGTCACCACACCGACGTAGGCCACCAACCATAAATTCATAATTTGGATGGTGTCCACATCAGTTGTCCAAATGATACTTTAATGCACCTATGTCACAATAATCATTGTCGCCATCGGTAAAATAGTTTCTTGGAAAATTCCACATGGAAAATCAATGTGTTGCAATACCGCCACTATATGATTGTCGTAATGGTGATGATTTTTTGTGATGAACATCTGTTTCATAAAATATCTTTACATCTTCCACATGGTAGTCAGTGGCATCGAATATCCGACTTAGACTTATGGTTGTCATGAGTACGACGAAAGGAATTTGTGCTACGGATTTCCATATTTTCCCTCCTTATCTCCTCCAACAATAAGAATGATACTGCATCATCAAAATTTAAAGTAGTTGAATTACTACCTATGGCCACAACCAAACTATCCCAAGAGTCTGGTAAAAAGAACAATAAAATGATACACTTATATTCATTAGAAATATTAATATAAATAGACAATAATTGACTCACCACAATATTGAAGGTGTTTAGATGCTCTGTCATCGAGTCTCCATATTTCATCCTTAGGTTGTACAACTTCTTCCACAGAAATAGTTTGTTTACAAGGGACTTAGACTGATACAAAGCCCTTAAATTATCCCACAATGCCTTGATTGTAGCTTCCCCTGACACATTCAGTAACACTAAATCTAAGAGACACTATCATATTGTGCTTTTTACCTTCCGATCAAACTTTTCCCAACCTTTTGACATTATTGTAGGTGGAGTACCTGGATCCACAACGATCCACTAATATTTTTCCACCAATAGATCTTCCATATTGAGTTTCCACAGCTCAAAAAATTTCCCATTAAATTTCTCGATCTCTATTTTTGAATTGGTCACCATTTATTTTCACCACAAGAATCGATACCGTAGAGCTCCACTGTAACAAGGTTTACCACAAACTTGAGCCAAGCCCCTAACCACAAAGGTGTCTTCTTGAAGAAAATAACTATTCTAATACCAAATGTATATTTTAACCTTGTACAATTAATTACTACAAAGATATTCTTAATAAAAAATAGAAAAAACACAATGGCACACACACACACATTACACAAAGATTTTAACCTAGAAACTCAAATTGGGAAAACTAGCAAGATGTTTAGAGTCGCACCTCTAACATTTATTCATCATATATCTTCATTGTTTACAATATATATATATATATATATATATATATATATATATATATATATATATATATATATATATATATATATAT
>JASDQU010739813.1:38074-100092 GCA_032191745.1 Picea mariana | reverse complement strand
TTATTCTATATTTACATTTATTTATTATTAAATTTTTTTAAGCAACCATGAGAAAAATACTTATAATCATCAATTATAAAAAAAATATGAAAATCCAAAAGCCAAATAAAGTTGAAAACTAAGCTCTAATACCATATGTAATTATTAAAGACACTCAAATTAATAATAATAATTCTCAATAGTAATTTCATAACCTTAAATTCGTAAAAGTAGATATTGTTTCATTACTAGTAGCATAATCAACACAAGGAACGAGTTGTGAGGGTCATAATTGAAAATGTCGAGAGTAAATTTAGCAAGGAGATGTTGCCACTCCCCATTATAGCTCTAATGACTCCATTTCCTCTTCTTTAACTAGCTCTAGATAATGCATCAAGATTCTATTCTTTTATTTATTTTTTACATGTATGCTCGTGAATGATTGTTCTGCAACTATGGGTTTGGGTTTTTACACTGACCTCTGATAATGTCAAAGTCTCGAGAATTAGGTTGTTTTCTTTGTTAGATGATATTATAATATTCAGAGATAAATCATTTAATTAGATAGATCCCTAATCAATCATTCTTTAAATAATTTATTAGAAGAAGATCATGTTGGCCAAGCATTGTTATATTTAGCTAGTTTGGATTTTCTTGTTGATTTCTGATTGATGGATGCTATGATGTTCTTTCCATTATTAAAATGCAAGGGGTTGATGTTTTCAAATTAGATCGTCTTATGAGTTGTGATGTGGAATTTGGTGCCTATTGTGGTCACTTTGTTAGCTCTTATAGTAGTTACATTAGAGGGCGATGTGGAATATACGAGGAGAAAACAAAATCATATAAGTAACATAATCAATTTTATTTTCAGAACATAGTTCTATGAAGTGGGAGAGCATGTAATGTCATGTACTTTGAATTAAAGTAATAAATAATAAGTAAATGATATATAAATAATAAATAGCCCCTTGTCTCATGCAATAACGGTGTTTTTCATGGTTGTGTTTTGGGTAAGCATAAAAAAGAGACCTACTCCCATCTAGTGAGCATAAGTACCACTTGAATTGGTTCACAATGACATAAGTGGGGCATTCCCCACTTCATCATTTTTAGGTGCATAATATATTTTCACCTTTATTAATGATCACACTTGATGCATATGGGTTTCTTTCTAACACTCAAAAGTGAAGTTTTCAATCTCTTTGTTCCTTTCAAAGCATTGGATGAAAATCACTCAAGTCATTTAATCGAGAAAATCCACACTAATAATAACAGAGAATATGTTAATAAACAATTAATAATTTTTCCTATAAAAATGGCTTTCAAACACAACATACAGTTCCTTACCCTCAAGATAGAGTGGAGTAGTTGAACATAAGAATCAAGCATTTAAATAAATGGCTACTTGTATGGTTCAATCAAAGAACTTAACACCATTGTTTTGGGTAAAAGTAATAAATTGTGTTAAATATATCTTGAAACATACTCCTACAAAATTTGCAATGAATGTAACTCCAAAACAATTTTGGTATAAAATCTAGCCTAAAAAAAGTCATTTTAAAGTGTTTGGTTTTGAAGCATGAGCTCATATCCATGACAAAAAGCATAAGGAAATGCAACCAAAATGTGAGAAATGTATTTTTGTTAATTATGTTGAATATGTAAAAGAAATTAACTCTTTGTACCTCACTCTTCAAAGGTTATATTCTAGAGATACGTTCAACTTGATGAACTCTCTTCGGTGTAACACCTCTATTTCCCCCAGCTTGTAATTAATCATAAAATAGGATTACCATGCTAAGGCATGTGGACAATGTAAATGTATTATTGTTAAACTGCCCATAACTGACTATTGGGGGGTGAAGCCTTGAAGTATGAGCCATGATATCTCTAGAGGAAATAAATCAGTTAATAAAGAAAGGACCAGTGGTTGAATCATCAATCACCCCCATGAATGGAAGCATGGTCTAGCTGCAGGATGTCAGCTCGAAGTACCACAGAGAACTGTAGACCCGNAATCATAAAATAGGATTACCATGCTAAGGCATGTGGACAATGTAAATGTATTATTGTTAAACTGCCCATAACTAACTATTGGGGGGTGAAGCCTTGAAGTATGAGCCATGATATCTCTAGAGGAAATAAATCAGTTAATAAAGAAAGGACCAGTGGTTGAATCATCAATCACCCCCATGAATGGAAGCATGGTCTAGCTGCAGGATGTCAGCTCGAAGTACCACAGAGACCTGTAGACCCGAGCTTCCTTTTGACAGAAGGAACATGACAGGTTAGAAACAACAAGAGAAGAGACACAAGACGAGAGCCCAAGCTCGTAAGGGATATGTGTGAACCCAAAGGAAGTGTCGAGAACACAACCTGAAGGACCCGAACGCGAGCTTGATGTTGAGGAAGCATCTGATAAACCTCGTAGGGTCGTTGTGACAGACAGAGTTTCTCTAAGAGATGGCGTAAATTCCCTAGTGATATCATGGCTTGGCACGGGGGTGGCCAGAGTGCTAAGAATGAATGCCTCTAAGCTTATGGTTGGGTGGAAAGGTGCACACCCACAGTCAGTTGGTTGGATGCAACTTGTAATAGATAATTATTCTCATACCCTGTGAAATTATGTTGTAATTATATAATGAAATGGGATATACTATGAATGACCCAGGGATGTGTATGTTTGCTTAATGGTTATACTCTATCTCTTTATTCTTGTTTAAATTGTGTATTTAAGCAAGTATGATTGGACATGTTTTGTATTTGTAAATGCTTGCACCATGTGGTGGCTTAAGCTAGATCCACGAACTGTGAGTTCGTCGATCTTGGGCACAGTTTCATGTACGCATGTCGACACTCCTAGTCATTCTGAGTCCCTTGGAGGAGGGAGTCTGTTAAATATTAGGAGAGATACTGCACGTATGCACAGGCTCTTTGCAAGGCAGGAAGAGACTGAGAACCACTTAAGTTCTAGAGTTGAGGAATGAGCGTAAGGGGTACGCGGAAGGATTCTTCCAAGCGTTAAGTTCAAGAGAAAGAGCGCAAAGCTCTTAAGCCTTTCAAAGTTAACAAATCTCAGGAAGAGTAGCAGGGCTAAAGTATCGAAAGGGAAGGTTCTCTTATTTGGAAGACGAACGGATGAAATCTATTCGGAAGAAGCCACGATCTGTTGTGACCATTGGATATGGGAAAGAGCGTGGGAGTTAACCCTTGGAGTCATTCAGACTTCGCGAGTTCGGTGAACTGAGCAAGTTCGTCATAAGGGAGGTAAAACCCTCGAAGTCCCAAAGTTAACTCTGAGCCTTATATCCGAGGATGCCCGAGAACCGTCCTGACCATCAGATCTAGGAGGTAGACGATAGTCAAGTCACCAGAACTACCCATGACTTAAGAATCAGACTGCATAGATGGATGTGAGCCATTAACAAGAGGAGAGGCCATCTCATTCGTCAAATTGACTCAAATACTCACTGGAGTTACCGAATCAAACACTAGCCGCTCGATTTAATCAATGTTTGGGAATCATTGCGGAGTGCGAAGGTGAATTTAGCGGACCTGCTAGTTCACGACCCGAAATCAACCCACGTCGTTGATCTCATTGGGGATGGAAGATCAACGACCAAGATTAAACTAGAGTCGAGTGAGCAATTCTCAGATTGCGAAGGTGGGATCCCACAATTACTGTGAACCATCGATCATCGTCGACCTTCGATCTGAGTTTGACAAGATCTCTAAAACACAAGGAGTGTGTGGGAAATCGAAATCCTCAAAGAGATCAAGCTCAGAAGAGATAACACTTTCAGGCGTGCATATGAAGTCCAAGAGACAGACCCGTAGGAGGGGAAAGGGTCGATGCCTTTGAACCCTTAGCAAATATTCTAAGTTGGAAGAGATTAGAAGCTGAGGAGGAGGAGCGGTAGTGGTCGTTGGATCATAGTGCAGAGGACCAATAGTCGCCTAATCAAAGCAAGGTGCCTGAGCCTTAGTGCTTCACAAACGTAGGAGAGTGGAATTACCAAAATCTCGAAGTACCGAAGTATTTTGGGACCGTTCATTGTCAAGAGAAGGAGATCCTGACCGTTCCTCACCAGGAGACATGTGTCAGCATATTGTAAGCTTCGGATAATCACTTTGAGAGGTTTCAATTGATATTTGAGACTCCCAAAATATGGAGAGCGAAGTAAACGTCAGTCGTTGGATCCAAAGGACATGGGGCATAAGTTAGTGGACTCCGGGTAAAGACCTGAAGTAGGTCCTGGATATTGATCGCCATGAGGGGTACATGTAGATAGATTAGAGTCTTTGGAAGAAACGCACTTCGGAAGGAAATGAGAGCGTAGAATCTTGAAACGCCTGAAAGCCGAAGAGCCGAAGTAGATCTTGTCCGTTGGCCGGCAGGAGATACGTGTCGATAGATCGAAGACTTCGGGGAAAACTACTTCGAAGGTTTCCAAATGAGGAGTGAGACAAACTCCTGAAGCCCCGAAAGATGAAGAGTCAGAAGGTCGAAGAGAATCTGGATCGTAGATCTAGAAGGGCGCGTGGCGACAGATCATGAACTCCGGGTGGAAGCACTCCGAGAGAACACGAAGGAGAAGAGTTTGAAATCACCATAGCATGAATAGCTGAAGTAGTTGTGAGTTTTCGATCTGCGAGAGGACACATGTCATCAAATCGCGAACTCCAGATAAAATGCTCCAGAAGAAGCAAAGCATGGGGAAATTGAGATTTGAAATCGCCGAAGNCTGCGAGAGGACACATGTCATCAAATCGCGAACTCCAGATAAAATGCTCCAGGAGAAGCAAAGCATGGGGAAATTGATATTTGAAATCGCCGAAGGATGAAGTCCTGAATCAGATGACATCTGTTGATTTGAAAGTGGACGCGTGGTGCCATATCTATAACTTTGGGTATAGAGCACTCCGGAGGAAAGCAGAGGGTGAAAGCATCGAAGTCTCGGAAGGATATCTCAATTGTTGATCGAGGAGGAGGTCAAAGGACCGTTGATCTGGTCTTGGTTGAAAAGTGTCGAAGTCTCGAAGAGGACCATGGCCATCGATTTGGAGAGGACAGGTGTCAGAAGATCTGACACTCTGAAAGGATTCACTCTGGATATTTGTGTTTGTGGAGAGTGGATATAGACTGTTGATTGGAGTAGACGCGTGGCATCCGATATATAGCTCCGGGTACAGAGCACTCTAGGAGAAAAGGGTGAATGAAGGAGAAAGAACTCCCGAAGGTCGGAGAGCCAGAGTTCATAAGAACCATTCATTTGTTGAGGACAAGTGTCAACAATTCTTCCACTCTAGAAGATAACTACTGACGGAGGAATCAAAAGTTGAGATTTGAAACTCCCGAAACCTGAATTGTGAAATAAACCACAATCGTTGATTTAGAAAGGTTAGATCTGATTTGTAGATTCATAAAGGATAGATCTGAGCCGTCAGTTCAGAAGCACCGTCAAGGTAGTGAGATCAATGAACCCATCGCATTGCGGGGACCGATGGTGTGAGAACGTTAAAAAGTTGAGGGCAGGTCGCAATCCAGACCACGGTTTTGGAGAAAGGACACGTGGAGGCTCAAAGTGAATTGAGGGGAAAAAAGTAGTTGGTTTCAAACCACCCTTGGCCACGCCCGAAATCGCATGGATTACGTGAGGTCATCGTCCAAGGTGATGACAAGGAAGGGGTAATCAGAAAAGGGGCTAGTGCCCAAACTCAGATATTTCACAAGAGAAAAAGGGGAAGGTCACGAGTACCATTAGACTTGCACCTGGAAGTCGAAAGAGTCTGTGTTTAATTGTAGAATGAGACCATCAAGGTCTCAGAGATTCGTTTGGCTCTAGAATTGGAGATCCTTGACTAGGAGGTCGGACTGGTTCCCCGACTTTCCAAATTAGAAACCATGGATGGAGAATTTGTCCTTTAAGAAAAGTGAAAATTTTTATGCCTCGTCGTGGGTGTGTTACACTCGTCATGTGTGCCTACATTTTCTTCTTTCCCACTTCTTTATTCTTCTTCTACTTCTCTAGGAATTGTATATTTTTTTAATGATGATTCTTATTCATCAGATGATGAGCCTAAATCTACACCTTCATTTGGGCCTCCTACAATTTATTCTATCAAACCTACACCTTAAATGGATTCCTTTACCATTTATTTCATTGATCATACAACTCCTACTACTCCACTTTTGAAATGGGTCCAAAAAACAAGGGAAGTTGCTAGTACTTTTGTTGGTGATTTGATAAATCCCCACAAGACACACTCTCAGTTCCATAGAAGTAGTTCAACTCTTATGGCACAACACATTGATATGGAAGATCCTCATTCTTATAATGAATCAAGTGGTCAACCTTAATAAGAAGCAATTATGCAATAGGGATGAACTCATTGAAAAAAGACAATTGGGATCTTATTCCTCTTCTTGAAAGTTTCAATATTTCATTGCAAGTGGGTCAAAAAACCAAGTTTTTAGTAGAGGAAATAATGGATAAGTTCAAATCCTAGCTTGTTGCCAAAGGTTTTTTACAAGTTGAAGGTATTGATTACTTATAAAAATTTCCCCCTATTGCAAATATGGATTCAATTTGACTCGTTCTTTCACTTGTTGCTTCTCAAGGTTGGAAAGTAAATCAAATGGACATCAAAATAACATTTCTACATGGGAACTTAAACGAATAAATTTACTTAGAATAGCCTCCATATTTTTCTCAAGATAACTCCTCCCTTGTTTGTCACCTCAAGAAGTCACTTTATGGTCAAAGAAAGCTCCATGAGCTTGGTATGAATAGATGGATAGTTCCCTTATTGATTTTGGTTTCTCTAGGTGTCAATATAATCCTAATATCTACACTAAACTTGTCAATAGTGAACTCTCATCCTTATTATTTATGTTGACAACCTACTTATTGTTGAGATTTGGGTACCTTGGAAAGTGGTACCCATGTGTTTATGGGTCTCTAAACACAAAGGGGGAGACTATTACCCTTGTACTTTACTTTATGATTCTAATTTCACTTTGACTTAGGATATATAAGTCAAAAGTGAAATATGTCACTTAAGTCATTAAAGTGACAATTAATTCACAAAGTGTGTGAATTAATAGACATAAAGCAAACTAAGGAAAGTGGGTTTCCTAAGTGATATTTAGGGATTGAATCTCACCGATTGATTAGACTTGGCTAGATTGGATCTAGGCCATTGATATTTTAGGGTTTGGCCAAAGGAGGGTATAGTGCATTTATGAGACTCATTCTTCACTTGTGAGAAGATGAGAAGAGGAGGAGAGCTTGGGCACAATTATTGAGGAGAGGAGGGCGCACTTGTTTGAGGGTTTGAGGAGGAAGAATTGTTTGGGTTGAGCTTGCATGGAGAGGTCATCCATGGAGGATTTTCCATCACCTTTGTGAGGGCGCATACTAGATGAGGAAGGGCACATTTACTAGAGGAGGCGTGCATCTTGTAGAGAGGGCACAAATCTAGGAGAGGAGGGATCTTCCATCTTGTGGTATAGGTTCATTATTGTTGGAGAGGCTCACTCTAGAGAGTAGAGGGGGCATACTTGAGTGATGGAACATAGTTCTTGTTGGAGGTGCATTCCATGGAGGAGGGGTTCATTTTCTAGGAGGAGAGGCGCATTCTTGAGAGGAGGAAGCTCTCCTCTATCTTGTAGGAGGTTCCTATTCCATAGAGAGACTTACTTCATTTTCTTAGGCACACTGTAGAGCTTAGAGGGCGTAAGGGTGAAGGAGGGCACACCATTTGGAGTTTTTCATGAGGAGGGGGCACACTTGAGGAGAGGGGCGCACCATCATCTTGTGGGAGGCTATCTTGAGAGGAGGGAGCTACTACAAAGGGAACCAAAAAAAAGGAAAAGCAAGAGAAAAGGTCAAGCAAGATAAAAGTCAAAGAAAAGGCATCGGGATAAAGACAAAGGCAAGCAAAGGAAGAAAGGCACATCAAGGCAACAGGCACCCTACTTCACAAGGCTTGTGGGAAAGTCTTCAAGGAACTCCAAGGCATCCGAGAATGGTTTCTATTGTACCAGTTTCACTTGTATATGGTTCCTGTGTTGTACATTTTTCTTTGAGGCCTTCTATATATATCTGCTCCAAACTGGTTTTCCCCATGGGGGGGTTTTTCCAGGGTCATGTTGAAAAAAAACACACGTGTCAATTTCATGCATGCTTAGAAGTGTAGATCAACATTTTAAAGTTAAAATATCTAGGGTTAGTGTTATTTTTTTATATGTATATTTCATGTGCTAACATTGAGTAAATAAAACACTTTCAAGGGCACCTCAAAAGGACACTTAACCATCAAAATATTGAGCTGAAAGTTGGTGAATGTTTGCTGTCCTAAAACAATAGCAAGGGACAACCATAGAGTTGAAACTTAGAGCCAAACTAAGGTCAAATATAGAACTTATTTGGCAGCCTCATAGGACCTCAGAAAATCTACATAGTATCAGAGCCAATGGTGGCTTAGACTTGTTGAGGTTTGAGCATTTTCGTCGACAATTCAAGGTAGATTTTGGACAATGTGTTGACAGATTTTGTGGATAGCTTGTGGGTAGATTTGTTGGATAGTTCAGGGATGATTTTTGACACTTGTGAATAGCCTCTTTTCACACTTGCGTGGACAAGAGTGAGGCTGTATTTCACGATATCTTTTCACACCTATATTGCTAGGAGTGAGGTCGGTGTTCACTTGCCTCTTTTCACACTTGTGTTGACAGGAGTGAGGCAACGTTACTTTGCAGTTGGAGCATCAGTTGGAGTGCAGTTTGGCAGTCACGTCAGCATCTCAGATGCATGCAGAGGATAGGCTAGTTGGAGCTAGCAACTGGTCACCTTGGAAGGCAAGTATTGTCTTTGTCTTGGAGGACCTCGAACTATGGGATATAGTTGAGGCGCCTATGGATATTCCACCTGTTATTTCTCCCATCTTGTTAGCAGAGTTTAGGAAGAGGAACAACAAGGAAAAGATGATGATATGTGATTCAGTGCGAAATCACATCATTCCCCACTTGATTGGGAAATCTTTGGCATATGAGATGTGGGCATCTCTATGTAAGCTTTATCAGAGCTCTAATGAGAACCAAAAGATGGTTCTTCTTGATCGACTGGAGGGAATTCACATGATCTAAGATGATTCGTTTACTTCTTTCCTTGGTCGATACACCCAAATCAGAGACGATATTGGAGCCATTGGAGAGGTGGTGGAATCCAATTCTATGGTGAGGAACGCCTTAATTTTTTTTACCAAACCATGGGGTCCATTCGTTCGTGGAATTATTTCCAGGGAGGTCATGCCCACATGGGAGAGGATGTGGGATGAATTCATTCAGGAGGAGACTAGACTTGTGGTAGAGGCTTCTGGACAACATCAGCAGCAGATAGTGGAGGGGATCATGCTCTTTGGACAAAGGGAAATAACAATATTGGCCAGGGAGGTCAGCAGGGTCCCAAGTTTGGGGCCCCACCATGGGGAGGAGAGAGTAGCAGTGGGAAGAAGAGAGACATGAGCATAGTGAGATCATTTTCTTGTGAAGAGATGGGTCACTATGCAGGACATTGTCCCAAGAAGAAGAAGAAGCAACATGATGTTTCAACAGCGACAACAGAGGAGCTTGAGTTTGATACACAGTTTGTGAGAGAGTGTGCATTCATGAGTTCTTTGTATATTGTAACACCATCTAGAATCATATGGGGAGATAGAGTTGAGGATGACCTACTGAATCATAGTAGTGATTCAGAGGGAGATCAGACTCAGTTTCCTTGGACACCATCAACAGGGGTGAATGGTCCACCCAAGACAACTTCAGTTTCAGAGTTTTCGAGACAGAGGGTTGGTGCAGGGGCTTCAGAGCATCAGATATTGATGAGGAGGAGCGGTAGGGCACCACGAGGGCTTGAGCCTCACTTGGCTACATAGACGGGAAGATCAGGTTCTGGATCCACTTTAGGTGGAAGCTACTTAGCGAGAGGCCAAGTTGAGGATCTTGGTGAGATGTCGAGATCCAAGTACTCTTGGTGAGATACCAAGAGGGGGAGACTCTTTGTGAGATGCCAAGAGAGTGACTCTTGGTGAGATTCCAAGAGTAGTGACCTTTGGCGAGATGCCAGGAGGTAGATATCCTTGGTGGGAGACCAAGGTGGAGATATTTGGTTTGATACCAAGATCTAGGTGATCTTGGATAGGTAGAGAGACACTTTCATCTATGGATCATGCAGACTAAGCAGATCTATGATAGAGACTACTTTCATTGATCAGGGTATAGCCATACTCACCGAGTATATGCCAGGAGGCAACCATGTCCACTATAGGGATGATATTTGTAATATCCCCAAGGACAAGCCCTGTTGTAATAATGTTTATGAATTGTAAATCATGTTTTGTAGGCTGGTGATCCGAGTATTGATAAGCTGGTAGGATTATGTGTTTATTAGGCCGGAGAGCCTAAGTGTTAAAGGCCAGGAGCTTGTTTTTGTATATGTAATTATGCAGAACATTAATAAAAATATAAACATCATTGCGTGCAGACCGACCATGAAGAAAGAGTGACGGGGGACTAAGATTCCACAGAGTGGGTAAGGAAAAGGGGGCTGAAAGGTTGGGAGAGGGGTTAATCTTAGGGGCTTAAGTCCTTGGGAATAATAATTTATTATTATTCCAAAAGCTATGTGAAATGTAGGTTTTTATCCTAAGTTCCTGGAAAGGGGGAACGTGTGCAAAAGGGAACGCATGTTGATGGAGCACATGCAACTTCATGGGAGACATGCAACTGCATGTGTCGACCCAGGCACATGCAATTTAACCCAAGAATTGAGCCGTGATGGGGGTTCACCCTCCATTCTGTTGTCTGCTGTCTGAGACGAAGGATCTTTGCGTCTGAGTTCTGTAATCCTCATGTAGCTCTGAAACCCAAGGCCTGTGATGTTTTCTTGAGGAGTCGATACACCCTCTGTCTGAACTGTTGAGTCTGTGTTGACCTCTACGTGAATTGCTTGTCATGCATCCGACAAACTAGTGTTACCTGAACCGTGCTGTGTCTTAGTGTCATGTTGTCGTTTCCTGTTTCCACGCCCCATTTTCCTGTTGTTTTTTTCACCTATGAGTTAACCAAACGTTGATGTTGTTGCTTTTATCCTAAACTTGTAGGAATTGAGTTGAAAACTGGTTGAAGAACCGGGTTGTCAGGATCGTGATAGAAGAGGCAGGTTTTCAGGCCGGTGAGTAGCTCTCTCTGGGTGAGGGAGTCTACTGGGAAGTGGTTTTCTCCCAGAGAGAGTCCAGCACCAGCTACAGAGCTCTGAGAATTCTTGATCCAGCTTATTGCCAAGACCCAGAGACGAAGGTGAAGCACCAATGGATTGTGCTTGTGAAGGTGTATACTCCCCGGTGGAACATGCATGTGGGGAATGAGATTCCGTGAGTAGTGGACGTAATAAGGCTCCTGGAGAGAATCCTTCCGGTTGCTCTGTGCAGTTTTCCTGTATCCTCAGCCTAGTTTAGCATTCCCTTACCTTGGGTGGAGCTTATTCCCAACTCGGGGGTGACCCATTGTTGAGCGTGATGAGAAGTTAGGTCTAAGGATGGGAGGTTCCTGGAAAGTATGCATGTGGTTGGTGGAGTTACTACAGTTTCAAAGATAAGTATATGCATGTGTTTAATTTCAATTAAAATGCATGTCTGTAATGCTTGCAATATTTTCATGTATTCCATTGCAATCAATAATTACTGTTAATTCCATTATTTCTGTATGTTAGTTGTAATCCTGTGATTACTCTGTATTGTTTAGTTAAATGTGTTAATTTTATTTAAAGCATGTTATTTAAATAAGTATGAGAATGTTTCAGCGTAGTAGCGTTGCCCAACATCGGGGTTGAAGGCTCGGGGTTGTTACAATATAGTATCAGAGCATGGTTTCAACGCTGAGCCTGGATGGGTTGGATAAGTGGTCTTTTGACCCAAGGTTTCAAGAGGAAATTGTGTCTGGAGGACTAATTTCAAACCTTAGAATGTTTCCGAGTGCCAACAGGTTACTTGGTCATGTACGAAGCTCAAGAGAAGTAGCAATAGAATAAAACTACAGTTGGTGTGGTATTTGACCATAGAGAGAGAGGGTGATCAACACTTGGGGTGTTGGAGTCGTAGGATCTATTCATAAAGAAGGGAAAAACCTTTACGACTGTTAGATCCAGAGAAGGTGCCAGGAGGATATCCGAGAAGCCTTTCGGGAGTTCAGTTGTTGGGAAAAGTGGGGTGCGCTGGGGCACAAACCCCCGAAACCCGAAACTCTGAAACCCTGAGAAGATATACACCATAGATCTGGGAAAACGATCTCGACCACTGGGTCAAGAAGAAGGGAAGATGGTAATTTCAGGAGTTTGGCTATCGAGAGAAGTGGGATTTGTTGATGCACAAACTCCCGAAGCCCAAAATCGCGAAATCCTGAGGAGCTGAAGTAGTGGGTCAGTGTTGTGCTACTTATATGTTTAGTATAATGCACTCATTAATTATCAATTTGGGATTTGTAATCAACAGAGTTACAAGACACTAGTAAGAAAGGTAATTCTAATTTCATGAGTATAGAACTATTCTAGATTATGCATGATGGAAACAAAGCAAACTAGCAAAAAAAAACACACTTTGGTTGTCTTTCACAGAGAGGCTATCTACTCCATTAGGGCACATGCAAGTATGAGATGGAGTTCTTTTGACAGATCAACTCTGCTATCTGACCCAGGAAGATAATCATGCAATCACACTCTGAAAATGGAATCACACATCAATCATCAAGACATAAAGGAAATCACACATCAATCATCAAGACATAGCATGGGCAGTTCAATAATCAATATACTGGGTATGCTGTGGTTCACAATATTCTATTGTAAACTTCACTAGTTCTTTTCCAAATACATTTGAAAACTACTGGCAACATACATGTACATTAGGCAAAATCAAATTCATAAGAACAAAAACAAAACATATGCAAAACAGAGTAAGTAAAGATCTCTAAGAAATCATATAATCAAAATCCTAGACTAAACTACACTGCTATCATCTGAAAGAATCAAGATTAAGCTAATCTCACAATTATGCTACTGAAATCAAATGCTAATACTAATCTACAAAGATGCTGACCTTTGTTGGGCGGTGGGCCCTTGCCGCTTCAACAGGTCAACGACTGGAGTCTACAGTAAGTTTTCTTTCAATCCACACATCACTCTTACTCAAACCTAAAAACATAGAATTAAACTATGCTAAAAAATCAACTCACATTCATTCATAAACGATCAAGACATGGAAATAAATGACATCCTTATATTAAACTTCAACTCAGAATATGTTCTACAATATGTAACATTGCTTCACATGTTGTGTTATGCTATCTCTCTACTACTTCCACCATCCTTGCCATGACTATTTAAACAGTCTTAGTCATGAAACACAAGGAGGTGAAATCTTTAGCAGATCAGTCAATTGTCAAATTTATATATTCGGTTACATATTTTAATCTTCATCCTCATAACACGAAGTGTATGAGGATGAAGCAATAAACAAACTAACTTAACATAGCCTTGCTAGAGCTTTGATGATTCAACAAACATCCAACAATTATCTTGGGCACGATCTAGAGCTAAACTTGGTATATTATGCTTCCTGTATTGGTACTAGATTGTGCCAGGTGAGATTTGGTAGATGGTACCGGATCCGAACGACACGCAAGTGGTTGGTACTGGACTAGAACAATTTACGACTATTGGTACCTAATCGCAATAGTGAATGGTTCGGTACCAGATCTGAATGGAAGGTGCACTTGGTACTGGATTCAGACAATGTCAATCTGGCGCATAAGTACCAGATGGCTAAGATGATATAGAAATGTCGGACTCATCTAGAGGTCAAAGGTTACACGTGGAAATTTAAAACATTAGTACATGAAATATTTATTCTCCTAGCTCAATAAACCATAAAATGCATGAATTCAATTATACTTTATCTTATGACCTTATCAATGGCTAATGGTAGTGTTATTTGTCATTTATCCAAGCTTAGGTAGGAAAAAAAGGTATAAATGAGGAGTATAATAGGGTAGTGGGGATGTCAATTTAGAGGCTCAACATTCCCCCATGCCAAAATCATTGCATGTTCTCATGCAACTGAAACAAACTCAAAATTTTTCAAAAATTGAGACTCCATTCTTTACTTTTGTGGATCAATGATGTTGATAGCCGAGGCTTCTGCTTTCAGCTCCCTTTTTATGACCCTAATGTATTGTAAGAGTCTTAGTATCTTCTTGATATTATTAGAAGTCTCTTCATGGTCATATTGAAGTTGCTGGCTGGTTGCCTTCAGTTGCTCGTTTTCCTTTTTGATATACCTGTCCAGTAGTTGGTATTCCTTCACTTCTTGTTTGAGTTCCTGGTTTTGCTTTTGCAGCTCCCCAATATTTTTATTCATTTGTCCTTTTGTTAAGGTCCTTATTGACCCCATTTCTTTTGGTTGGATGTATTCTCTTTCCTCCACTTCCTCCCTCATCCCACACAAAGTGATAGTAACTTGCTCCTTAGTTAAGCTAGGAATGCCATCCTGGACTGGTAAGTCTAGGGAAGGAGAGGTAGGATCTATTGGATCTTCATGTGTAAGAGGGCTGGCAACTGCTTTACCCTTCTTTTCCATGCTCCTTATGGTTATTTTATAAGGGGGTGGTGGATCAGAAGTGCTAACAAGTTTCATTTTTCTCTTTCCTGTCTGTGGAATGGTTACAGGAGGTTGCTCTATGGAATGTTCATATTTATTTTCTGAGCTATTCTTCTCTTTCCTCACAGTTTTTGTCTTATGACCCTTCTCCTCAAGTGCTACTGTTGATATCTCCTCCACTAATTCAGATTTACCTTTTGATTCTTGACTTTTAAAAATCTTATCGATTGTGGAAGAGGGCCCTACTTTTTTACTAGATTTTTATTTTTGGCTCACTATTCTGGAGGATGATGGAGTTACCTTATCTTTCTTGCCCTTTTTCTCTTTAGGTTCATTATCTTTATCTGGAGCAGGCTAGGCTTCCTCTACAGGTTTGTTTTCTGTGGGAAGGTGTTGAGTGATGAGGGTTTTCCAGCTAAACCCTTGCTTCCTGATCTCATGTATAACTAAAATCTTAATAAGACCTTGATGATAAATGCTAGTCTTCTCAGTTTTGGATAGGGATTTGACACCTCTTACCATCTTGTTCAGACTCATCCATAAAAAATATGGGAAATCATTTTCAAGACCTCCTTCAAAGTGCAACAAAAGCCTAAGATGATATAGGAAGGTTACAACATACCTGCCCTCACAAGTGAGGAATCGTTGTAGACTAGCAAGCATAGGATGATATTCTTCCTTGATATAGTTTCTAGAAATCCCCTTCTTCCAATCAGGGTGTTGATGGTCTTCCTTCAGAAATCTTTGGCATATTTCCTTATTGATTCCTACTCCTTTGAAATAATTGGCTCCTCTACTAGGTAATCCCGTGGATTCCCTTAAAATTGATTGTTAGCTGCAGATTGCCTATGTGCACAATCTCTCCATCGTAACCCTGAATAAATGCGTGAGATACCTTCTCATGAAAACCTGTGAATTTTTCCAAAAATGGCATCCATCCCACTCTAGCATACTTATCTTTACATAGCTGGAACTCCTCAGTCTCCCTATAAATCTAGAAGACCGGTTCATGTCTACTTACAACCATATTTATAAACTGTGAGTAAAAATCAGGTTGTAGCGCAAGGATTTAGTCAGCTATGAGGGTAAGGGTTTGGTACCGGAGATCGCAGAGAGGAGTAGGATCAGAACTAGAGAAAGGTTGGTAACGACAGAAAAAATATGGTGATGGCATCGATAATTCGAACAGTAATTTTAAGTAAAGATGTCGCAAGGGAAAAGTAATACAAGATGAGGCTAATCTAGATGGCTTCACCACCCAGATAGTCCATTTCATTTATGCTTGTTAGTGCAATGATGGGGACAGAACGTTGGATGTCAAAGCATCATTGTTGTTTGGGATAGGCAATTGGAATTCTGAGTGGTGAATTTGATGTTGAATCATGGCTCATGACACGAGATAGGTTCGTGATTGCTTAAGGATGAATCACGTTCTTGGTTTAGGGTCGTGGCTCATCATTACTGGACATGCACCATATTCACACATTTGATGTGATTTTTCCCTCAATCATTTTCAAGCGCTTATGTGATGAGATGATTGATTAAGGTTAAGAATATGGGTATGAGGGAAGTGAAAGTTAGGTGCATGGTTTTAACACTAAGGTCATAAGATCTAGTATACATTTTCATACCTATTGTAGTTTTATAAGCAAAGGAAAATAAATAATACCATGTTACCTTTGCTTTTACCATTGTATAATCAATACCCATAGCATATGCGACTGCCTTTGTATTTGAAGCTTGTAGATTGTCAGAGTTCATCTTTTTAGGCTGGAGTTTTCTGGAAGCTTGGTACTCGAATTTCCTGTACTTCATGAAACTTCTTTATTCTGTGCTTGTCTTCTTTTGTGTCTGGTTCTGCAGGGTTGTAAGGTGAACATGTTGGTTTCTGAAAATGAGATGTGAGTTTGAAAAAGAGTCATGAAAGAGCTCTTTGACCCTCCCCCATGCCAAGGATGTTGCATATCCTTATGCAAGAAGTTTCAACACCCTGTATCACAATGGAAGAAAATTGATAAGAGAAAAGAAACCAAATCAAATTCCAAAAGTACATTTATCACCTAGCATATGATCACATGCCTAAAATATATATATATATATATATTTGAAATTGCCTTTCTTTTGATGATTTATTGACAAGGGTAACATTCAATAGTGAAAACAGGGAGGTTTTTATATTTTTGCCAGAAGAACAGATCCAACCTAACTTGCTTTAGAGATTTACTATCATTATATGTTATGGATAAATTTCACAGCATAAGTAGATTAGACTCCCTAGTTAGGGCTCCACTCTTAAGAAGTTTCCTTCTTAGGTAATGTAGGCTTTAGATGCCAGACCGATAAAGTTGACTTAGGGTAATTCTCAAATGGACATTTGCTTGTAGTAATTATCTTATTTGTTAATATGAAGTTTGTATTTTATAAGTGTCAACAGTGGCCTTTGCTTGTAGTATTCATTTTTTTAGATGACAAAAGTGAATTTTTCAATCAGACAAGTATAGATGAGACATTTCTCAACCAAAACCCACTGCCAACAAGCCTGTTCAGTACTCCGGTGGGGTAGTTGTGATAATTAGTGAGAGACATCCCTTCCCCAGGAAGAATGCCCGATTGCCAACAGGCCTATTCAGTACCCTGATGGGTTTGCCTAGTCATACCATAGACCGGTACCCACTGCCAACAGACTTGTTCAATATCCCAACGGGTTAGTCTCTTAAACCCTTTTTCCATCAGAGGCTTCTTTTCCATAGTCACCTATTTTGGTTTTTATTAAAGAGTGATTTTGCACGGTGACAAGGGAGGCTCGTATGAAAACCTTTTTACAGGATGGGATGGTATTGGGTTGGAAGGTATATTCTCTTATTTGAATGTCTATAAAGATTTGTCTGAAGGAAAAATAAACTTATGTATGCACATTATTTCTTTAAAATGATTAAGATGTATAATTTTGTCTGAGTTTGTCCATAAGAGAATGACCTAAAGTTACCTTAGGGTACTGATACATCCTCTTCCATAAAAGTTTTCCTAGTGTGCCCATGACAGAGAGTGTTCATATACTCATATGTTACTCTTTAGTAAAGATAATCCAATGAATACTATTGAAGTCTAGTTAGGGTGAGATAGTTACTTGTAGGCTAGTATATTTTGTATCTCTTTAATCATGCTGAAATATTGGATAAAGGCAACCTCTAGACATTGAAGCAGATTAAGCATGGTTCTTTTAACAATCATAGGTAAAGATTATGTCTTCTTTGTCAAGCAACAAAACAAAAGAAATTAAAAATTCTTCCTTTTAGCTAGCAACAAAACCAAAAGAAATTAAAAATTCTTCCTTTTAGCTAGCAACAGAACCAAAAGAAATTAAAATACTTCCTTCTAGCTAGCAACAAAACCAAAAGAAATTAAAATACTTCCCTTTAGTCAGCAACAGAACCAAAATAAATTATTTCTTCACAAGAGCTGCCATTTGATGCTGCATTCGGCTTCTTGGTTCCAACTTAAGTGGTTACTGCATGGCTTCATACTTCATAATATTTTGAAATAGGCGTAGCATTCCTTGTCAATTAGGTGACATGTCCTGATAGTACCGTATAAGGATAGACTTCTGGTACCGGACCAGCACAGGACTGCTGGTACCGGACCAGAACAAAATTTCTGGTACCAGATCAACACTGCTGGTACCAGACCATAACAGAGTATTGTTGATGCCTACCAACTGATGTTTAGCAAGTTCGTGAAGGATCAAATAAATTATAGAAATCTACTTACAAAGATAAAATGCAAAAGTAAAACAAAAGGAGGTAAGAATCCATTGTTACCTTCAGCTTATTAACAAAACACAATCCACACCTATGTACAAAGGTTTTTAAAAGTAAATCAATCAATCAATGTGGATCAGTAGGAAGGTTTCCTTCCTTACTGATCACCTGCATATCTGAATTCTATAGTACATGTGTCAGAAATTCCTCTTTTGGCAGGGGTTTGTTATAAATTCTCAATCAGTGACCATTCACAAGTAGTGGAGTCTGATGTTCGTCAATTTTCTTTATCCTGATTGAACCATTATCATAGACAGTGTCAATTTCATAAGGTCCCATCCAACGAGTAGTTAACTTACCTTTGAAATTCTTGAATCTGTTGTCATACAACAAGGCCCAATCTCCTGGTTGAAATTTTTTCTTTTTGAGATACTTGTCATGCCATTTTGTTCTCTTCTCTTGAATGAGGGTGGTTCTTTGAAGTGCTTCCTGCCTAATTTCGTCCAGCTCATTAAGCTACAAGATTCTTTGTTGTTAGGCTTCATCTAAGTTCATGCCAACTTGTACTGTAGTCCTGAAGGTTTTGATCTGAAATTCTATAGGGAGAAGCACCTGCTTCCCGTACACCAACTCGTAAGGTGTATGTCATATTGTATTCCTCCAGGTGATTCTATAAGCCCATAAGGATTCTAGTAATATGTCAGCCCAATCCTTGTGGTGTAGATGTACTGTTTTAGTAAGAATGGACTCAATGACTTTGTTGGTAGACTCTACTTGTCCACTTTCCTATGGATGATAGGGTGTAGATTTCTTGTGCTTGATTTGGTACTGTTCTGTAACAATTTTGACTAGATTAGAGGTAAATTGAGTCCCCTGATCAGTCACAATTTCTCGAGGTACCCCAAATCTAGTAAAAATGTCATTGAAAATGAAATCCACCACTGATTGTTCACTTGTAGTTGGTAAAGCTTTTTCTTCAACCCACTTAGTCACATAGTCAGTACATACAAGTATATACTTTTTCTTTTTAGATGCAGGGTTAAGGGGCCCTACAAAATCTAATGCCCATTTCTCGAAAGGCTCAATGACTACTTGGGCTTGAAGTGGCATTTGGTCTCGTGCATTAGGCTTACCCATTCGTTGGCATTCATCACAATTGGATACATAAGTTCTAGCATCTTTGAAAATATTAGGCCAATAATAACTAGATTGCAGAACTTTATAAGCGGTCCTCTTGTCAGCAAAGTGTCCTCCACAAGGACCATCATGGTAGGCTTGCAAAATATCATGGATCTCATCTTCCCTTACACATATTCTAATTACCAAATCTGGTCTTGTTTTGTAGAGACAATCATCGTGCCACATGTAGTTTGCACTTAGCTGAATTAATTTCTATTTTTCTTTAGGAGAAAATTTCCGAGGCATCTTCCCTGTCACCAGATAGTTAGCTACATCTGCATACCAATGAGTAAATGTAGAAATAACAAACAAATTTTCATCAGGAAAGTTATCGTCTACTAGTGCGTTATCTCCCAGATGAATCATTCTAGATAAGAAATCAGCCACAAGATTATCCTTACCAGGTCTATCAATAATGTTGATATTAAAATCTTGTAATAATAACAACCATCTTGTAACTCTAGGGTTTTTTACAGGTTTGTTCATTAATAATTTGATGGATGAATGATTAGTGTGTACAAAAGATTGATATCCTGTAATATAGTGTCTAAATTTATTGATAGCATGGACCACAACTAACAATTCTTTTTCTGTGACCGTATAATTAACTTCTGCTGGAGACAGATTTTTACTGACAAAGTAAATAGCATAAGGCATTTGATTTTCCCTTTGTCCAAGAACTTCCCCAAGGGATGTGTCTGAGGCATCGATATAGATATGAAAAGGAAGGGACCAATTTGGTCCTCTTAATACAGGGGTAGTTGACAATTTCTGTTTTAGAATCTCAAAAGATACTTGGCATTCATCATCCCAATTAAATTTGGCTTCTTTAGATAATAACTTGAATAAAGGGGTATCTAGGCTTGTAAAATTCGGAATGAATCTTCTATAGTAGCCATCATGCCCTAAAAAGCTGTGAACTTCCTTTTGTGAGGAAGGTATTTTGATTTGTGTGATAATATGAATCTTTGCCGGATCAAATCTCATTCCAAAACCAGAGATGTGATGTCCCAAAACAATACCTTCAGTGATCATCATCTTTGACTTTTCATTACTTAGGGAAATATTAGTTTCCTTACACCTAATCAAGACTTTTTCTATACTGGTCAAAGCTTCCTGGAAGTCATTTCCATGGACTGTAAATTCATCCATGTAGACTTCCACGCAATCATTGGTCAGGTCAGAGAAAATGGCT
The DNA here is from genome assembly GCA_032191745.1 of Picea mariana. Taxonomy (NCBI): domain Eukaryota; kingdom Viridiplantae; phylum Streptophyta; class Pinopsida; order Pinales; family Pinaceae; genus Picea; species Picea mariana. The sequence goes on along the minus strand of JASDQU010739813.1, from coordinate 79,263 downwards.
AGGACAACCCTTTGAAAAGTGGCTGGGGCATTGCAAAGTCCAAAAGGAAGAACCCTATAAGAATAGGTTCCCCATGGGCAGGTGAAAGTGGTATTCTCCTGGTCTTCAGGTGCTATTTGTATTTGGTTATAACCACTAAACCCATCTAGGAATGAAAAATACTTCTTCCCGGACAAGGTATCCAACACTTTATCAATAAATGGTAAGGGAAAATAATCCCTATGGGTGGCTTTGTTCAACTCCCTAAAGTCTACACATATTCTCCACTTACCATTTTTATTGGGAACTATGACAAGTGGAGACACCCATTGACTATCTGAAATGGGGTATATGAGATTGTCTTGAAGGAGTTTTTGCAATTCTTCTTTTACAATATCTTTGAGGACTGGATTCATCCTTCGCTGAGGCTATCTAACTGGTCTGATTTGGTCATTAGTGTAGATATGATGTGTGCATGTGTCAGGGTGAATGATTTTCATGTTTGCATAATCCCATGCAAAGGCATCAAATTGTCTTTGGAGCATTTCAATTACTTGTGACTTTTGTTCTGGTTCCAAAATAGAGTTGATATACAAAGGTTTTCCTGGGCTAATCTCAACAAGTTTAGTACTTTCTTCCTTCTCTGAGGAAGCTAGTGATAAATTATATAATTGAGTGATATCAGGGTGCCAAGTTTGTTGAAATTCGGAACTGAAAATGTGTGACAACTCTACAAAAGACCTCGGATATTCAATGCAATTTGTATAATCCAAAAATAAACTTAAGACTTGTTCATCTGATTGTTCTTACATTCCTCTTACTTGTTCAAGTGTTAACAAGGGTCTGATGCAATCTTCCTCTCCATAAGGGTTTTCTAACCAAACATGTATCTCCTGTGCCGGTTGGTCAGGAGGGAAGAGGACAAGATTTTGGCTATGTGTGCCATTGGATATAGTCATCTCATCAGACCGACAACTGATAAAGGCATCTGCTGTGGCCAGCCAAGGATGACCAAGAACCACAGGGTGTCTTGGTTTGGAGGATGATTTAGAATAGATGACTAGAAAGTCTATTGGATACTCCCAAGAAGCTAGAGTGACTGTGACATCATCTAGACTTCCTGCAGGGCTAATCATTGACTTATCTGCCAAATCTATCATGGTTTGCGTTGGTCTCAACTAGTTGATTTGGAGTGTTTGCACAGTGTCAAAATGAATTACATTAATTGTTGCACCCAAATCAATGAGTGTGTTTGGTAAGGAAATACCATTAATTTCAACAGTGACTAATGGGTTCCCAGGGTCATTATATTTGTATGTCATTTCTGAAATAAATTCAGATAATTGCCTCACCACCTGAACAAGGGGAGGTTCCTTCTTCTTCCTTCCTAGTTTCTTAAGGCAAGGATCCCTTATGATTTTGGCATATATGGGGATATCCTTAATGGCTTGCAACAGAGGTATTTTTATACATACATTTCGTAAATCATCCTCTATGTCTTTATGCAAGGGTGGGTCGGGTTTCTTCTCTAATAATCTTTCAGGTTAGGGTGGAAGATTAACTTGTTGAGGTACTCCTATGGACTGAGAAGTGGTTGGAATAGGAGGGGAAGTCTCTTATTCTACAGGGGTGGTTTGAGTGTTTCCTTATTCAGAATGATTATCATTTTCTTCTTGAATTATTACCCCAGGATTTGATTGATTTACAACTTTCCCTGATCTTAGTTGAATTTCATAGGTGGGAAAGGTTTGAACTTTTGCATTCCGCATAGGGTGGTTGGGTCGATTATTGGGGTTAGGGATTGGCTGGGCAGGGATTGTTGTTGGTCTCAGAGGGTTGTGGGAAGCTTGATTTTGTGGCTGTTGATTGGCATTTATAGATACTTGCTGTTGTTGATTAGGGTTCAAGGGGACTGTAAATTGCTGTTGTATAGGAGGTGGAAGTAAAGTTTGCATCTGCGGTGGGTTAAATCCAAGTAGCAATTGGGAAATGTTTGCAGGATATTGTGGATATGTAGGGTAAGAGGGATTCCCATACACAAGATCCCTCCAACCTTGTTGCCAAGGTTGAGTTTGAGCTTGTTGAGGTGTCCATTGTGGATAGGGCATTGGAGGAGGACCCCATTGTTGCTATTGATACTGTGCATTAGGGTCATAAAATGCATTGGGGTTTTGTGCTCTCCAAGGTCTTCTAGAAGGGTATGGTTGTTCTTGTGAGACTCCTCCTCCCCTCTACATGGCTTGTAGCTCAAGAAAAAATGGACACTCAGATGTGGGGTGCTCTAGTGTACACAGGCCACATATTTCTATGACATTTAATGGGCATTCTTTCTCACCGTGTTTCTTTCGACACCTAGGAAAAAAGATTGCTAAAACAATCTCTTCTTCTTGTTTCTTTTTCAGTTTTAGGGTATCTAACTGGTTACTGATTGTGCTCAAGATGTTTGTTTTAAAGTTCTCTAATAAGTTTCCTAACTCAATTCTGGTGACAAACCCTGAGCTTTGTCTTGTATTTTTGCTAAAATAATCTCTTAGTCCTTTGCCTGTTTTAGCTTGTCCTCTTGAGTATCTTCCACAGTAATCTACAATCTCTGCAAAAGGCTTTTGGTGCACATCTCCTGAACTTAACAAGTTTAAAACTTCTATGGAATCATCTCTAATACCTTTCAAAAATACAGTTCTTACTACAACTGGGTCTATGGTGAATAATTTTTATTTCTGATAGTTGTATAAGAACCTTTCTAAGTTGTCTTTAGGGATTTCCTCTTCTGTTTGCTGCATTTAAAAAATGTCATTTTTAGCATTATCCTTACAATAGTCTTGGTATTTTCGTAAAAATGTGTCTTTCATCTAATCCCAAGAGAGAATTGTATTTTCTCCTAAGCTCATGAACCAGCTTAAGGCTGAATCCTTCATTATGGCAGGAAAGAGCTTAATTTTTTGGGCATTGTCTGAGTAGTTATAGCTTCTACATAATATGTCAAACTCGAATAAAAATAAGTCTGGATCTTTAGTTGACATACCTCTAAAAGTGGGATGTTTTTCATGCTGATGTTTCTGAAAATATCCAAGATTGGAAACCCAAAGGTCTCAGTCTCAGTGGCTACATTTCCTTCTTCTTCTGCCATTTCGCTAGGTGTTCCTCCTCCACTGATAGATGGTTTAGAAACTGGATTTTGTGTGTCTCCTAAACATTCAGTTCCTTCAGCAGATTCATGTTCTGCCTACCCCAATGTTGATTCTTTTGTTTTAGGTTCTTCTTCTGGAGCCTCACTGGCTCCCCTTGAACTTCCTCCTGGTGGAATTTTTCCTGCACTAGTGTCAGTTGGATTAGTTGGGGGGTTGTTTTTGAATCTTTAGAGATTAAAAATCTACCCTTATTATCTCTATATCTACGCATAAAATGGAAATTTGATTCTTAATTGAATTGAAATACTAGTTCTATCTAGAAGGTAAGAAGGAAACCTGGCTTTGAAGAACCCCACTCTAGTGGCCGTGCAGCTCTTCACTCACATCTTAAACATTTTATCCTCCTCCCTCAAGCAACCTTTAAAATCATTCAAAAACTATACAAACAATCTAAGCTAAATATCACTTCCCACTGTTTGCAACTCCCCGACAACGACGCCAAAATGTTGTGCTACTTATATTTTAGTATAATGCACTCATTAATTATCAATCCGGGATTCGTAATCAACAAATTTACAAGACACCAGTAAGAAAGGTAATTCTAATGTCATGAGTATAGAACTATTCTAGATTATGCATGCTGGAAACAAAGCAAACTAGCAAACAAAAACACACTTTTGTTGTCTTTCACAGAGAGACTATCTACTCCATTAGGGCACATGCAAGTATGAGATGCAGTTCTGTTGACAGATAAACTCTGCTATATGACCCATGAATCTAATCATGCAATCACACTCTGAAAAGGGAATCACACATCAATCATCAAGACATAAATGAAATCACACATCAATCATCAAGACATAGCATGGACAGTTCAATAATCAATATACTAGGTATGTTGTGGTTCACAATATTCTATTGTGAACTTCACTAGTTCTTTTCCAAATACGTTTGACTACTGTTGTCAACATACATGTCCATTAGGAAAAATCAAATTCATAAGAATAGAAACAGAACATATGCAAAACAGAGTAAGTAAAGATCTCTAAGAAATCATATAATCGAAATCCTAGACTGAACTATACTGCTATCATCTGAAAGAATCAAGTTTCAGCTAATCTCACGATTATGCTACTGAAATCAAATGCTAACACTAATCTACAAAGATGCTAACCTTTGTTGGGCGGTGGGCCCTTGCCACTTCAACAAGTCAGGTTTTGGAGTCTACAATAAGTTTTCTTTCAATCCACACATCACTCTTACTCAAACCTCAAAACATAGAATTAAACTATGCTAACAACTCAACTCACATTCATTCATAAACGATCAAGACATGGAAATAAATTACATCCTTCTCTTAAACTTCAAATCAGAATATGTTCTACAATATGTGACGCTTCTTCACATGCTGCGTTATGCTATCTCTCTACTACTTCCACCATCCTTGCCATGACTATTTAAACAGTCTTAGTCGTGAAACACAAGGAGGTGAAATCTTTAGCAGATCATTCAATTGTCAAATTTATATATTTGGTTACATATTTTAAGCTTCATCCTCATAACATGAAGTGTATGAGGATGAAGCAATAAACAAACTAACTTAACATAGCCTTGCTAGAGCTTTGATGATTCAAAAAACATCCAACAATTATCTTGGGCACGATCTGGAGCTAAACTTGGTATATTATGCTTCCTATATTGGTACCGGATCGTGATAGGTGAGATTCGGTAGATGGTACCGGAACCAAATAGCATGCAAGTGGTTGGTACCAGACTAGAACAGTCTGTGTCTATTGGTATTGGATTGCGACAGTGAATGGTTCGATACCGGATCTGAATGGAAGGTGCACTTGGTACCAGATTCAGAGAGTGGCAATCTGGTGCATAAGTACCGGATGGCTAAGCTAATACAGAAATGTCGGACTCATCTAGAGGTCAAATGTTACACATGGAAATTTAAAACATTAGTACATGAAATATTTATTCTCCTAGCTCAATAAACCACAAAATGCATGAATTCAATTATACTTTACCTTATGACCTTATCAATGGCTAATGGTAGTGTTATTTGTCATTTATCCAAGCTTAGGTAGGCCAAAAAGGTATAAATGAGGAGTATAATAGGGTAGTGGGGATGTCAATTTAGACGCTCAACAGTCGGCTTGATGTCACTTGGATGGATGTGGACCCATGGGATGTGTGCCACGTGCCAGTGGGCCTCGAGGGAAAAAGTAGACACAGTGGGACCGGAGGGCATCGCCTAGGGTGACATGGACCTTCTTAGGAGCAACACGTGTCACCACTGTGGTTGGTGACAGCTGTACTGTGGGCCCGGAGGCTAGAAAGGTCGAAAGTTTGGAAGTCAGGACTTGGAGAGGGAAGCGAGTGTGAGAGCCTCTAGGAACAAAACTCCGAAGTCACGATTAAAGAACCTTGAGATCTAGCGCTTAGTCACGACCATGGTCATGTGAGGTTGGAGAAATGAGAGAAAAGGACTAAGGCCCGAGTTCACTACAGAGCCGAGCGAAGCTCTTAAAATTCATGGAAACTGAATGTTTTCTTGAATCAAATTTGTTTATGAATGTTGTGGGATTTGTTAAGAAATGATGGCCTAATAAATTCTAGTTGTCTGCACATTATGATGCAGAATTCCAACAAGTACCAGAACCAAATAGAATTTCCACTGAGTGCAAAATAAATGGAAGGGGCACAGACTGCTTCCAGTTCCGAGGATGAAGCAAAAGGAATGGATGTTCATTTGGGAGTTGTAGGATCGAACTCCAATGGCCATGGAGAAGAGATAGATAAAGAAGGAAACATGAGGAAGATCATTGAAGGATTGCAAAAGGATGCCCAAACTTGCCAAGCAGATAGCAGAAGCTCAAAAAAGCTCAGGAAAAACAAGTAGAATTCAACATAAAGTTGTTAAAGAGTTTGGAGAGAATAGAAAAGAAGTTGGATAAGGAGAGTGACTCGAGATGAACAGCGAGTCACCGGACTTCTGAGGGAAGAAGGTCGAGGAGTGTGGGTAGACACCATCATCACTCCCAAGGTCACTCCAAGAGAAAGACACACAGTGGTTCAAGCCCATCCCCTATCAGAAAGCACAGGATATACGGAGTGGATGAATTGAAGGGAGAGATGAACAAGATTAAGCCTCCTACGTTTGATGGAGAACATCATAAGGAGGAAGACGTCGAAACATGGTTTCTTGGTATGAGGAAATAATTCCAACTATAGAATTATTCCTCTCATGCGGAAGGAAGAATTGCGATGTATCAACTGAAGGGAAAGGCATCCATGTGGTGGGATCAACTTGTGCAGGTACAACACATCCGAGAGAAAGATATCACTTGGAATGAATTCAAGAGGCATTTCAAGAAGAAGTATTTGACTAAGAGATATTATGACAGAAAGATGAAAGAGTTCTTTGAACTCAAGCTAGGCAGTATGACCATTGATGAGTATGAACGTAGGTTTTTGGAATTGTTGAAGTATGTTCCTTTCATAAAAGAGGAGACTGTCAAGATTCAAAGGTATTTGAGTGGATTGCCATCTTCCATTGGGAAAAAGATCTAGTATGATGACCCCAAGACCATGGAAGAAACGATAATAAGAGCGAAATGCTTATATGAACAACAAAGAGAAAAACCTACCTTTCTGAAGGCTTGGGATGACCAGAAGAAGTTTAATAAAGAGTGGAGGCAGAAGGGAAACAAACCTCCCTTTTTCAGAAATAGTCCTCAAGGACAATCGTCATTTAGAGATTTGAGAATGAATGACATAGGGGAACAAAGGCCAAGACAGACGCCCATTCAGTGTTGGGGCTGTCAGGGAAACCATAAGTACAAATATTGTCCCCACAAAAATGGAAAAGTGAGAGTTGTCCATAATGTTCAGCAAGATGAAATAGTGGAGGACATGGGCAGTAGAATGCCAATGATCTATGTATCCCTGGACAACAAGCAAGCTAAATTTCAATCGCACATGATTGAAGTAGAAGGTATGATTAACAACCAACCTTTTACTATTTTAATTGATTCAGGGGCTAGCCATAGTTATGAAGATTCTAGAGTAGTGGAAATTTTTCATTTGTCAAGAAGAAAACATGAAAATTCTTGGTTAGTGCAGCTGGCTACAGGAACCAAGAGAAAAGTCATTGAGTTAGTTAAGTCTTGTCCAGTGGATATGAAGGGACTAAGAACAAAGGCTAAATTGAATGTTCTGCCTTTAGGAACTTCTTATGACTATCTAATTGGGATGGATTGGTGGACCAACACCATGCCATCTTGGACTGTTGTAACAAGGAATTCACTTGCTTGGATGAGGAAGGAAATCAGAAAACAGTCCAAGGAATTCCTAGAGCTATTGCTATCAGAGAAATCTCAGCAATGCAGTTGAAGAAGTGCTACAGGAAAGGTTGTCAATTATTTGCAGCCCATGTAGAGGAAGCATCTAAATATGAGGTCTCAAAGATTGGATATCATGCGGTACTAAAGGAGTTTGAGGATGTATTCCAGGAGGTACCTGGATTACCCCCGAAGAGAGATACTGATTTTTCTGTAAACTTGATGCCTGGAGCAGCTCCAGTATCAAAAGCTCCTTACAGAATGAGTACACCAGAGATGAAAGAACTGCAATTGCATCTTGAAGAGATTCTGAAGAAGGGGTATATACATCCAACTGTGTCACCTTAGGGTGCCCCGATCCTGTTTGTGAAGAAGAAGGATGGGACGCTAAGATTGTGTATCGATTTCAGACAATTGAACAAAGTAACTGTAAAGAACAAATATCCTTTGCCGAGGATCGATGATCTCTTTGATCAGTTGAAGGATGCTAAGATATTTTTGAAGATAGTTCTCAAGTCGAGATATCACCAGGTAAGGATAAAGGATGAAGACATCAACACGACTGCCTTTAGAACAAGGTACGGTCATTACGAGTTCATAGTGGTGTCATTTGGGTTGTCGAACACACCTGTTGTTTTTATGTGTCTGATGAATGGTGTATTCAGGGACTATCTAGACAATTTTTTCATAGTCTTCCTGGATAACATTCTGGTGTATTCCAAGTTGGAGGAAGAGCATGAACAACATCTGAGGATGGTGTTGCAGGTGCTAAGAGAGCACCAACTATATGCCAAGTTGAGAAAATGCTTGTTTTATCAGGAGCATATCCATTACTTGGGGCACATTATTTCGAAGGATGGGATAGTTGTAGATCCTGAGAAGATTGAGGCCATTAGAGAAGGGTTAGCACCAAAGAACGTGATAGAAGTTAGATCCTTCATGGTTTTATCTGGTTATTATAGAAGGTTTATCACAGGGTTCTCGAGGATAGCTCACCCTATCACTTCCTTGCAAAGGAAGGAGAAGAAGTTTTAGTGGACAAAGGATTATGAGAAAATCTTTCAGCAATTGAAGCAACTGTTAACCAGTGCTCCAATCTTGAGGATTGCAGATCCAAACGAGGATTTTGTGGTGTGCAATGATGCATGCAAAGAAGGACTGGGAGGATTCCTCAGTCAGAATGGGTTCGTAATTTGTTATGAATCCAAAAAGTTGAAAGAGCATGAAATGAACTATGCCACTCATGATTTGGAGTTGGCAACGATAGTACACACTCTAAAGAAATGGAGGCATTACCTCATGGGAAGGAGGTTCGAATAGAGAACAGACCATAACGGTCTGAAGTATCTGTTTGATCAACCAACCTTGAATGCTAGGTAGAGTAGGTGGTTGGATTTTCTGTGTGAGTATGATTTTTATATCAAGCATATCAAAGGGAAGGAGAATAAAGTGGTTGATTCACTCAGCAGGAGAGTACACGAATTACATGCTACAACCATTAGCATGTACCGAACTGATATAAAAGATAGAATTTTGGAAGTTGCAAATGCAGATTTGCAGTACATGGAGCTGGTAGCAAAGCTACAACAAGATGAGATGCCACAGAAAGTGGAAAGTTATAAATTGGAAACCAACGGAACATTTCGGTAGAAAAAAAAAATTTATGTACCTAATGTCTAGGACTTGAAACGTATGATTTTGCATGAACTGCATAATGTGCCTTATGCAGGGAACCCTGGATATTAGAAAATTGTGGCAACAATCAAGAGCCATTAATTTTGGCCAGGTATGAATAAAGAGATTGCTGGATACATCGCCAGATGTATGGAGTGCCAGAAGGTTAAAGCTGAGCATAGGCACCCAGCAGGGTTGTTGCAACATTTACCCATTCCTGAGTGGAAGTGGGAAGTAGTGACAATGGACTTCATCACAGGATTGCCAGAACAGGCAAGCAACATAATTCAATTATGGTGGTGGTGGAAAAGCTTACGAAAGCTTCCCATTTCATTTCATTAAAGACTACTCACAAGACATTGGATGTTGTCGACATCTTTATGAAGGAAGTGGCATGATTGCACGGTATCCCCAGGACAATTGAGTCTGACAGAGACCCGAATTTTACCTCAAATTTCTGGAAAGGGTTGTTCAAAGGATTCGAGACGAATCTGAACTTTAGCACAACTTATCATCCGTAGTCTGATGGACAGACATAGAGGGTGAATAGAGTAATAGATGACACGCTAAGAATGTATGTGATGGACAAACCATCAAAATGGGAAGACTACCTACACTTGGTAGAATTTGCCTACAACAATGGGTATCAAGAATCGTTGAAGATGAGCCCATTTGAAGAAATTTATGGCAGAAAGTGAAATACTCTAGTACTTTGGGATAATCCAGCTGATAGAGAAATAGTTGGGCCAAATTTGCTCAAGGAAATGGAAGAACAAATGCTAAAAATTAAGCAGATTTAAAGGTTGCCCAAGACAGGCATAAAAGTTATGCTGATAAGAATATAATCCACAGAGAGTTTAAAGTGGGTGATCATGTTTTCCTGAAAGCAAAAGTCAATAGAAGTTCCCTGAAGCTGGGAAACTGTGCCAAGTTGACAGCCAGATTTTTTGGTCCATTTGAAATCCTAGAAAGGATTGGGCCAGTTGCATATATGCTTGCATTACCCGCATCCATGACTGGACATAATGTGTTTCATGTTTCTTTGCTTAAGACATATATACATGATGTTAATAATGTAATTGATTGGAATGTGATTCAGGTGGAGCAAGAAGGTGTCCTGCAAGTGCATCCTGTGTGCATATTAGACCAGAAAAACAAACAGCTCCGAAATTGAGCCATAAGGCTTGTAAAGGTCCAGTGGACCTGGTACGGTCTTGAGGATGTGACTTGGGAACATGAAGATGCCATGCAGGTAGAATATCCACATCTTTTTGAAGATTTTAGAAATCTTGTTGATGTGTAAAAGTTGCACTGAGGACAGTGCAAAATAGGGGGAGGGGATTGTAATATCCCCAAGGACGAGCCCTGTTGTAATCACGTTTATGAATTTTAAATCATGTTTTGTAGGCTGGTGAGCCAAGTATTGATAAGTTGGTAGGCTTATGAGTTTATTAGGCCAAAGAGCCTAAGTGTTAAAGGCCAGGAGCATGTTTTTGTATATGTAATTATCCAGAACATTAATAAAAATATAAACATTGTTGCGTATAGACCGACCACGAAGAAAGAGTGATGGGGGACTAAGCTTCCACAGAGTGGGTAAGGAAAAGGGGGTTGAAAGGTTGGGAGAGGGCTTAATCTTAGGGGCTTAAGTCCTTGGGAATAATAATTTATTATTATTCCAAAAGCTATGTGAAATGTAGGTTTTTATCCCTAGTTCATGGAAAGGGGGAACGCGTGCAAAAGGGAATGCATGCTGATGGAGCGCATGCAACTTCATGGGCGACATGTGTCGACCCAAGAACATGCAATTTAACCCAATAATTGAGCTGTGATGGGGGTTCGTCCTTCATTCTATCATCTGTTGTCTAAGTTGAGGGATCTCTACGTCTGAGTTATGTAAGCCTCATGCAACTTTGAAACCCGAGGCCTATGATGTTTTCTTGAGGAGCCCGTACACCCTCTGTCTGAACTGTTGAGTCTATGTCAACCTCTACGTGAATTTCTTGTCACACATCCGACAAACCGGTGTTACCTGAACCGTGCTGTGTCTTAGTGGCCTGTTGTCATTTCTTGTTTCCACACCTCATTTTCCTGTTGATGCTTTCACCTGTGAGTTAACCAAATGTTGATGTTGTTGTTGTTATACTGAACTTGTAGGAATTGATCTGAAAACTGGTTGAAGAACCGGGTTGTCAGGCCCGTGGTAGAAGAGGCAGGTTGTCAGGCCGATGAGCAGCTCTCTCTAGGTGAGGGAGTCTGTTGGGAAGTGGTTTTCTCCCAGAGAGAGTCCAACACCAGCTACGGAGCTCTGAGAATTCTTGATCCGGCCTGTTGCCGAGACCAAGAGAGGGAGCTGAAGCACCGATGGACTGTTCTTGTGAAGGTGTATACTCCCAGGTGGAATAGGCATGTGGGGAATGAGAGTCTGTGAGTAGTGGGCGTAAGAAGGCTCCTGGAGAGAATCCTTCCGGTTTCTTTGTGCAGTTTTCCTGTATCCTCGGCCTAGTCTAGCATTACCTTACCTTGGGTGGAGCTTAGTCTCAGCTCAGGGATGACCCACTATTGAGCATGATGAGTAGTGAGGTCTAAGGCTGGGAGGTTCGTGGAAAGTATGCACGTCGTTGGTGGATTTACTACAGTTTCAAAGATAAGTATATGCATGTGTTTATTTTCAATTAAAATGCATGTCTGTAATGCTTGCAATATTTTCATGTATTCCGTTGCAATCAAGAATTACTGTTAATTCCATTATTTATGTATGTTAGCAGTAATTCTGTGATTACTCTGTATTGTTTAGTTAAATGTGTTAATTTTATTTAAAGCATGTTATTGATATAAGTATGAGAATGTTTCAACATAGTAGTGTTGCCCGACAGTGGGGTTGAAGGCCTAGGGCCATTACAATATTGGTGGCAACGGGCACTTTCCTCGGTAATAGGGAGTGTTGACATTTGGGTACCTTGGAAAGTGGTCCCCGTGTGTTTATGAGTCTCTAAAAAAAGGGGGGGAGACTATTACCCTTGTACTTTACTTTATGATTCTAATTTCACTTTGACTTAGGACATTTAAGTCAAAAGTGAAATATGTCACTTATGTCATTAAAGTGACAATTAATTTACAAAGTGGGTGAATTAACAGACATAAATCCAACTAAGGAAAGTGGGTTTCCTAAGTGAGATTTAGGGATTGAATCTCACCCATTGATTAGACTTGGCTAGGTTGGATATAGGTCATTGATATTTTAGGGTTTTTCCAAAGGAGGCTAAAGGAGAGTATAGTGCATTTATGAGACTCATTCTTCACTTGTGAGAAGAGGAGAAGAGGAGGAGATCTTGGGCACAATTATTGAGGAGAGGAGGGTGCACTTGTTTGAGGGTTTGAGGAGGAAGCATTGCTTGGGTTGAGATTGCATGGAGAGGTCATCCATGGAGGATTGGCCATCACCTTTGTGAGGGTACATACCAGATGAGGAAGGGTTCATTTGCTAGAGGAGGCACACATCTTGTGGAGAGGGCACACATCTAGGAGAGGATGGCTCTTCCATCTTTTGGTATAGTTTCATTCTTGTTGGAGAGGCTCACTCTAGAGAGTAGAGGGAGCATACTTGAGTGAGGGTGCATAGTTCTTGTTGGAGGCACATTCCATGGAGGAGGGGCACATTTTCTAGGAGGAGAGGTGCATTCTTGAGAGGAGGAAGCTCTCCTCTAGCTTGTGGGAGGTTCCTATTCCATAGAGATACTTGCTTCACTTGCTTAGGCGCACTCTAGAGCTTAGAGGGCGCAAGGGTGAAGGAGGGCATACCATTTGGATTTTTGCATGAGGAGGGGGTGCACTTGAGGAGAGGGGCTCACCATCATCTTGTGGGAGGCTATCTTGAGAGGAGGGAGCTACTACAAAGGGGAAAAAAAAGGCAAAGCAAGAGAAAAGTCAAAGCAAAGGCATCAGGATAAAGACAAAGGAAAGCAAAGGAAGAAAGGCACACCAAGGCAAGGGGTGCCTTGGTGTGCCTTACTTCACAAGGCTTGTGGGGAAGTATTCAAGGAACTCCAAGGCATCCGAGAGTGGTTTCTATTGTACCAGGTTCACTTTTATATGTTTGTTGTGTTGTACATTTTTCTTTGAGGCCTTCTATATATATCTTATCCAAACTGATTTTCCCCATGGGGGGGTTTTTCCAGGGTCATGTTGACCAAAAACATATGTGTCAATTTCATGCATTCTTAGAAGTGTAGATCAACATTTTAAAGTTAAAATATCTAGAGGTAGTGTTATTTTTTTTTATGTATATTGCATGTGCTAACATTGAGTAAAGAAAACACTTGCAGGGGCACCTCAAAAGGACACTTAACCATCAAAATATTGAGTTAAAATTTGGTGATTGTTTGTTGTGCTAAAACAACAGCAAGGGACAACCACATAGTTGAAACTTAGAGCCAAACCAAGGTCAAAGACAGACCTTAGTTGGCAGCCTCATAAGACCTCAGAAAATCTACACTTATCACTAGAAATAATCATTATCAAATCAACCATGTGAAATGTAGTCTTATGAGCTAGTTTGAGATGTTTGACTTATACCTCTTTCATTATTATTTTTTTCATCAAATACAACAATATGACAATAAGTATGCACTTAACATTTTTCATTGATTTCACATGGAAGATTGTGAGCTCACCCCTACTCCCTATTAGTGAAGTGTGAAACTTTCTGCCAAATGTTCCACTCCTTAGGTTGATCCCACTTTGTATAAATAATTGGTAGGAAGTATTTTTTCTCGACCCATACCCAACCAAACCTTTCCTTTGTTGTTGATTTAGTCTCCTACTACATGCAATATCCTCATGAGATTCATTGGAAGCTTGAAGGTAGCAAAGCATATCCTTCTCTACATCAAGGGTACTTCTCAATTTAGCATAGAGTATACTTCACGGAGTTCCTCTTCTTTAATTGGATATAAATATTTAGATTGGGGAACTGATGTTGATAATCATCGAAAGTATACTTCTGGTTACAATTTCAACCTTGGTTTGGGCTTGTCACTTGGTCCAACAAAAAGGAGCATGCAATGCCTCTTAATTCCACAAAGGAAGAGTATCGATGTGTTGTTAACACTAGTTGATAATATTTTTGGGCTCGATAATTTCTCACAAAGTTTGGTTTCACTCAAGACCACCCTACAAATCTTTGGTGCAACAATAAAAGTGTCATCAACATTGCTTACAATCTAGTTGAGCACTAATATACCAAACACATTGAATTCCATATGCACTACATATGGAAGTTCTTGACTTGCAATTTTGTTATTCGAAAAATCAAATCACATTTATTTTCACAAATCCATTCACCAAACCAAGCTCATGCATCTTTGATCCATTCTAGGAGTGAAGCAAATTTTCTTTCTAAGGGGATAGAATGTACATCATCCTTCCTCCCCCTCAACTTCAAGTCAATCTTATGATGTGATGTTGGAACATAATTATGTGCAAATTGTTTGATGAATTGTACACATGAAAATAAAGTAATTATGCACCATAAACAAACTGTAATGATCCATTGAATAATTTGTAAATATACATTGAATCGTTCCTTACTTGAAAAGTGAACATATAAAAATCTAAATATTATTTTATTATTTTTAAGTGAACAATTAAATATGTCAAAATAAGAGATTTGGTGTAGAACATTAAATTCCAAGCCCTACTATAATCTACAAGACTGGAAAGTTATAGGCCAATTTTATAATGCACTTACAATATATCATTTTCTAAAACAATCAAATGTCATTTATGACAACCAAATTTTAATACTATATTTTATTTGAAGAGAACAAATGTTATTGTTTTCAATTTTTAACTACGGTATAGATGTACCATAGTACCGAAAATGCACGATGCAAAAGCAACATGAAGCAAATTCTTTCAAAATTCAGAATTCCAAGATGTAGTTGAGTAAGCAACATTCAAATGAATTAACTCTATTAATACACATTGTAAAAAAAAAAATAGAAGGAAGAAGTGAAAATTGGATTGACCATTAAATGGGAACATAAGATACTACTAAGAATAGAAATTTATTGGCTTGATCATTAAATGAGAACATAAGATACTATTAAGAATAGAAATTTATTGGCTTGACCATTAAATGAGAACTTGACCATTAAATGAGAACATAAGATATTACTAAGAATAGAAATTTTCACTTCTAAGGTTTTCTATTGTACTTTAGGAATAGAAATTTTCACTTCTAAGGTTTTCTATTGTACTTTAAGAATAGAGTTAGGCACTTTCTTTTGTCAATTATGTTTTTTTAAAAGAGGATACCTGAGACATCACCATGAAATTCTCTCTAAAGATTTGAGATATGTCTAGGTAACATCAAAATTGGCATTATATGCATTTGACAAGTGCGCACCATGAAATTCTCTCTAAATATTTGAGATATGTCTAGGTATCATCAAAATTGGCACTATACAGTAATAGTTTCAAAGATTTTTTATTTATTAACAGAGTTTGAACAATTAATCTATGTAATGTTTACAAATTTCTAAGTGGAAAATATAAGGCATTAACCCTAACAATAACAACAACAACACCTTAGACATGGATCCTAAGATTAGCCCCTCCATCCTCTCACATGCTACTTTGGATCCCCCAACTTATTAGCTCTATATCATAGCTAAGCTCCATCTTTTCTCCCATGTCACCACCTTCTTGTAATACTTTTTTGGTTACCTCCCCACTAAAGTTTGACCCATTATCTATTATGGATGCCTTGGCTCCACTAAGGCTTAAGGTTTATCCCCTCCCATCTTGTTTCCTTTCCCCAACAAAAGAAAATAAATGTTCAATTTTTCTCGCACATAGAGTGTTCAAAATAGAAATTTGATGGATATCTCTCCTCCAAATATCAATTGGTATCAGAGGCTTTAATCTTTTCCATGATTATAGTATCTAATATCATATACCAAGCAAAATACTTTAGAACCAATGGGTTAATTTATAGATTCAATGGATTGCGGCCAAAACTCATAGAACTACATGCATGGATTTCTACAACCTCGAAACCCAAAATCAAGGAGGAAGACTTATTTGATCCCTACACAAAAGGATTTTTCAACATTGAATTCAATCTATCTAAGGATAGGGGCCTCATCCTCAACTATTATCCTTAGTTTTGGGAAAATATAGGCTTTGCATGAAGCCCTAGACCCAACTTTCAACCCTTCCTCAAACACTCTTTTCTCCACCTAAATATTAATAAGGTTTCCCAATCTTCCTCTACAATTTTGGTGCTTCACTCCTTAAAATCTATTGGAAACATGCCTTGTGAAATTCTACAACACAAAAGTGGAAAGGAAACATGTCACCACATAAACATCAATATAAATCGATATCTATTTCAACAAAAGATTTCTACAAGAAATTGAGTTGGTTACAAATAAACATGTCTAAATGCAATTTTTGGAATTTAAAAAGTTTCCTTCCAATGCAAGACTGCTTTAAAATTGACCACATAGCAACCCGTTGTCCTAAATCTAGCAAGGTAGGTCATATCATTAGGAATTCCTACAAGAATCTCGCTTATTAGGTTGAGTGAAAAAAAAGATCAACATTTTGTCAGCAAGGATTCTCCTCCAAGAAGTCCCCCACCCCAAGACCCCAAGTTATGACAATCAAAATCCCTTTCAATATCCTTGAAGGGTGAAGGGACATCCCAAATATCTCTAAATATTTTAGAAGGACTATTACACAAAGCATTAAAGCCATTGACCCCTTCCCAAGTACTCAAATATTCCTCTCCACCGTAGGCTCCTCCTCAATGTTCAAAGGAATTAGAAATTTTAGAAACAAAGCCACAAGACAATAAACCTAACCCTACATTTAATATGCCTCTCCATCGTAGAATCCTCCTCAATGTCCAAAGGAATTAGCAAATCTAGAAAGACATCCACAAGACAAGAAACCTAACCCTCCCTTTGTAAAAGAGAAAAATTTGCTTCCTTCTTCGAACACTCTAGCATTGGGGTCTTCCTCTCTCTCCTCTAAAAAGGAAAGAGAAAGTTGGGTTGACGTTTCAAAGAAAGAAGAGGTCACTAATTTGGAATCCAAGTAAGCTCTTTAGGAAGAGGAAGGAAAAATTTCAACAAAACCAAAAAATGAGGAGTTACAAGATCTAGTAACACCACTTCAAGAACCAAGGGTGGCAAGTGTTGGAGGATCATTCTTGATCTTGAAGGAAACCAAGAAATAAGTTTCACTTTGGGATTAGGCAAGGCCACCAACAATCAAGCAGAGACATCAACACTAATTCAAGTGTCACACTTCTTAAGGAGAGAGGGATTAAGTTGTGGTTGGGGAATCTATAGTGATAATATGTCATATGCATTACCAATCGACTCCAAATGAAATTCAACTAAGCAGGTTCATCAATACAACTCAAAGAATAGGAAAAATATATGAATCCATTGAATACTATCAGGTATTGAGACACTATAATTCCTCTACAAAAATGCAAGCAAGATCAATAATAAAATGGGAATGATAAGTGTAAAGAGGGGGGTCCATTTCAAGTCCACCTCCCATGAAATATATGTTAACCATAATGCTAAGGTCAATGAATACATACTCAATGTACAAGTTGCAAGTAAATGGGATTTTAATCCCCTTCAATTCAACATACTCCCACACTTCTTCACTAGTGGTATCATTATTCAACTCTATGAGGATGGGATGGCATACTCCATATGGTTTTATGCATTGATCGGTGTGGTGATTACCATTTGTCTCAATTCTATTGCTCTAATTTGAAAATGGAATTTTGAGATCTAGAGAGACCTTGAGGTGTAGCTTGTGTTCCCTAGCTCGATATTCAGTTTGGAATTCCCCCCGTGTACCATTTAAGGATGTTGGTTGGAAGGAATGGTTCAAGTTAGAAGCAATAAAATACACACATGGGCATTCTGAATAGTGTTCATTTTGTGAGAATTCGTATTTGCACATAGGGATAAGGAGATGTGAGAGGCATGTGGGTGAAGTATATGACTAATTTTTGTTCTATTTTCAAAATGGGAGGGATGGAGAAAATATTGGGAGAGACAATTCTTAATTGAGGCTCTGTTTATGCACAAACAAATAATAGCCTAAAATTTGTAGGTAGAATCTCTAAAAAATAAGGAACTGTAGTTTGAATTTTCATGGAAAATGAAAATGAGTGGCTTCAAGAATTGGAAGAGAAAGTGGGTATGTTGCAAGAGAGGATTGTGAAGATTAAATATGAGTGGAAACATGTTGTTATGATTCTCTAGTCTGCGATGACTCCTAAACTTTTTGTTAGTTCATTCAGGCTCGATCTACTAATGGAAAAAGAGGAAGACATGGTGCAACAAGAACTAGGATAAGAAAAGAAAAATACATTAGATATCAAATCATCCAAGATTGGTATCAGTAGATTCATCAAGCTTAGAAAATTCACTCCTAGATACAAGAACTACACCTAGCAAAGTATCTCATCCCTTCCTAGAAATAAATGCCTCAGAAAAGACCATAACAAAGAAAGGAAAGACCCTAATGAAGAGAGGAAAAAATGTAAGGAGGTAGGTATTACACTCCTTTTGTAATGAGGTAGGTATTAATTTCCTTCCTTCTTACCTAGAAAGAACCTCTTCCTTAACAAAGTATTGCATGATGACCCTTAACCAAGTATTGCATGTTGACAATGTTTTTGTGAGGGCATAATTATCTAAGTATTGAACAAGAGACAAGAACAAAGCGATAGAGACAAAGCCTATGCTTGTTCAACACGTTTATTGTTTAACTTACTGAAAAACAAATATCTCAGATAGAGGCCAACTTGTGATCGTTGTATCCTGGTGCCATACTGTGTGCATCTAGGATGACTAACAGAAAAGGATGGTCGAGACATAAATTACACATTGTAAGCTACATTCACCAATCGCGAACAACCTCCATCCATATACTTCCCAGGATCTCTAAACCAATCTCCAGGAGTTCAAGAATTATCCTTTATGCTATTATCAAGTTGTATCACGAGAACAACTTCGAAGTGTTCAAAGTAAGTAGAGGGGCAGACACTATAGAGAAGGTTTGGGTTCCCTCTAGGCTGACAACGAGATAATTTCGAAGTCGCAAAATATCTTTTGAGACAGGAAGCTCCCAACATTGATGGTCCACCTGGGCTTATATCATTATTTTGATATATAGGTCTCCTAGGATAAATTAGTCAATCCAAGCCCCACCCATGAGGACCTACTTTAAGTAGATACATAGGTCATGTATTTCACTCATGCAATAGCATAGGGAAACATTTACACAAAACAGGGTTTGTGTTGAAACATGTGGTTCCTTTGTAACCTCACCTTGTCTAATTGTTTGGGTCGACCAAGTCTTTGGGTTGAGAGTCGACTAAACCCTCGGCTGACCATGTCCACTTATGGATTCTTGATCCACGCTTTATCGATAGGTGCAATCGCCTTCACCCGAGTTTGTTGAGTTTGGTCCATGACCAAACCTATTTATAGATGATGTTACTAATTTGTCTATCATCATCTTAGATTCTCAGATCATCTCAGGGGATATGCTCTCGCTCTCATTGAGTGATTCGTGTTTTGGTTCTATGGTGTCTTTCGACACCACTGCTTCTCTTGGATCCATTGTCCTCTGCATTCAATCTCTGTCCTAACATGGTAATAGATTTGTTGGTTTCTTAATCTCGAGGTCACAGATTAAGACTCGGATATAAACGAGATAATATTGAAGTTGTTCTGAGTAGTATGGCTTGATATGGGTTATCAATCATTTACTAAATCTGTTGTTCTGAGTATTATGGCTTGATATGGGTTATCAATCATTTACTAAATCTGCCATTATGGATTGTCTGGGTTTCTTGAATTTTCGCGCCCTGATGGAAATCGCTTGATTGTCGTCGCTTTCATCAACTAGACTTACGCATGGATGCCCTGGCTCACGATCTACTTACACTTTCTCTTGGACGCGGCTCAACCCAACTGCCATAGGAAGGTTGTAATGTTTGACAACCAGATGAATGGAGGAAGTTTTTTTGGTCGTCAAGACACTCGACTTGTAGCCATGGTTGACTCAACTAACTCCTATCATGAGTATCATTGGTCAACTTGACTCAAACTTGGCTCCCCAATTTCAGTTCCTAGATCTGGACTAGAGTGAAGGGAAAGTCGATCAAACCCTTTGACCTGGAGTCGAATATCAACACACGGTCTGACTCGACTTCATTATTAGCCTGCTCAAAACCCTCGATGGCTAATCGACTCGACGTAGACTATTGTTCTGAGCAACTTGCCTGCGTAGAGAAGAATTCATTGGAAGGTTCGACTTGGTGCATATGTTGACCCTCAACTCGCCTCTGCTTGCGATCTCACGAGTTCAACTAGTAAAAAAAGAGCTCACCTTCCTCTCTTGTCATCCAGGAAAGGAGTCGACTTAGCTTTGGTCGAGACTCTCGACAGATGGCTCCATTGATTTCAACTCGTGGATGCCCTAAAACTTTTTCCAACTGATCGACCTCTCATCGCCTTTCGCTTCTCAACCTATGGTTGGACTAATGAGTGGATATTCTTGACATATGATTCAAGAAGAAGTCTTGGTGGATGTCCTAGCACTTATATTGTCCACTCTTTTCTTCTCCCCAATGGGATCTTTCCTGATCCAACCAAATTGCATGCAGTGGAGGATTCGACTCACCTTCTTCCGATAGGTGCGCCTCTATTTGTCGACGAGTTCGACTTGTGCGACCAACGAAGCTTGGGAATACTTATTGTCGTGGATTTTTTCCCTCCATCAACCATGGGCATGCTAGATGAATATGAAGCTCTCATGCTTCAAAAATTTCAAGAAATCCATGAGAAGAAGGCTCTTTCCTTGGAAGAATCTCACAGCCGACTTCGTGAAGAAGGCTCTTTCCTTGGAAGAATCTCACAGCCGACTTCGTGGAGAAGTCGTTGCCTTGCAAAATGTCGTTGCACTGTTGCAGAATGAGAACCAACGATCGAACAGTGAACTGAAGACATCCCACACTCAACTGGAAGATGAGGTTTCCCTATTTTAAACCATCCTTCTATAGTGGTTCGATGAAAAGTCTCGGAAAATTGTTGACCTAGAGGAGACCATGGAAACCATATTTCAAGATTTGGTTGATGATTTTAGTGATAAAAAGGATCTTATCGATAATCTCGTGAAAGATGTGAAAGTCCTCTATTGTGAAAAGACAAAAAATGCAGGACTGAATTCCTCAAGAGTGTTGTTGTACCATCTTGTGATTATCTTTTGTAGTCAAAATAAATTTCAGGGGGAATGTTGCAAAATTTGTTTTATAAATTTTAGGGGGAATGTTGCAAAATTTGTTTTCCTCCAAGATGAGTTTACAAGGGGAAGTTGGAACATGTGGTTCCTTTGTAACCTCACCTTGTCAGATTGTTTGGATCAATTAAGTCTTTGGGTCGATGGATGACTAAACCCTTAGTAGCTTTACCCGTGTCTATCTCCAGTGTTCCTTGCTTGGCAGGCGGGGACTTAGTTTAGTTTTCGTTCCAAGCTATAATATATATAAGAGTTTCACTGCACCGATTGAAGACCGAAGTCGAAAAGGCCCTCATCTGTTCCTAGTAAGACCGATATAGAGATTGAAACTGCCGATTGGAAGTCGACAAGGGTTGGTTGGTGGGGTTAGTCCAGCGAAGCGGATCTAGCCGGTTCGTCAATGCAAGCAAGCGGACCATGTCCACTTATGGATTCTTGATCCATGTTTTATGGACAGATGCAACTGTCTTCACCCAAGTTTGTAGAGTTTGGTCCATGACCAAACCTATTTATAGATGATCTTACTAATTGGTCTATCATCATATCAGAGTGTAATATCATCTGAGGAGATATTCTCTCACTCTCATTGACCTATTTGTGCTTCAATGCTACGGTGTCTTTCGACACCGCTCCTTCTCTCAAATCTATTTCCCTTTGCATTCAGTCCCTGTCCCAACAGTTTGAATAGTCCAAGTTCGGGTAAACCATCCAATTCTTAACATCAATCTCAATGCCACGATGTGTATTTAGAATTGGGAATATATCTAAATTGTTGGGGAGACGAGTTAGTGCAAGGGGGAACAAGCTCCTATCTGTTCCAACCTCCTTCTAGTGCTTTTGATAGGATAACCCAAATAACCAGCAAAAATTCCAAGCTTTGTATCACCTCATATGTGATATCATAGGTAGTGGTATTGGAGAATTTTACCTCATCGTGGAGACTGAGCGGGTCATGGGTTGAGGTTGGGTAGATAGGGGGCCATTTTTAGTGGTCTGGTGGGAGCCCAACTTTGCAAATTCAAAATTTTCTTGTCATCGGCCCAAAGGGAACCCAAATCTTCTATGTAGTGCCTTCCCTTCTACTTACTTTGAATACTTCGAACTTGTGCTTGTACTACAGCTTGATAATAGCATAAAGGTTTATATATATGGGGAAATATATGGATGGAGGTTGTTAGCGGTTGATGACCATAGCTTACAATGATTCAGTGTCATCCGAACCATCCTTTTTGTTAGTTGGCCCAGATGCACACAATATGGCACTGAGATACAATGATCACAGCTTGGCCCCTATTTGAGAGCTTTGTTGTTCAGGAATTCAAACAATCATTGTGTTGAACAAGCGTAGGCTTTGTCTCTTCTACTTTGTTCTTGTCTGTTGTTCGATACTTGTATAATTATGTCCTCATGAAAACTTCATCGGCATGCAATACTTGGTTAAGGGTCAACATGCAATACTTCATTAAGGAAAAGGTTATTTCTAGGTAAGAAGGAAGGAACTGAATACCTACCTTGTTACGGAAGAAACATAATACCTACCTCGTTACCGTTTTTCCTTTCTTCGTTACAGTCATTCCTTTATTCGTCACAGTCTTTTCTGAGGAATTTATTTTTGGGCAAGGATCGGATACTTTGCTAAGCATAGTTATTGTAGTTATGAGTGAATTTTCTAAGCTTGATGAATCTGCCATTTCTTTTTGCATCTCTTTATGGGAGTGAATTTGCTAAGCTTGATGAATCTGCCATTTCTTTCCGCATTTATTTAGTAGGAAGCTCTTAGTGGTCATGATTTATTTTAAAATATATAGATTGTAATGTGTTGTAAAGTTGTGTTTCTATTAAATCTGTTAAAGCAATATACTAGTTCAATAGATAGTAACAATACTATAACTTCAAGCCTAACATAATAAGTAGGAAATGCTTTTGAAATTTTGAGATATTTTGAAGTACTTGAGCTAGAATTATATTATATATATTGTATTATCTTACTAGATGGTTCAGCCGCAACCAATTTTTAATTAAAAATATGCATTTATGTTTAACTAAAAAACCACTCCAAGAACAACAATATGAATGGATTGAAGTGTCCACGAAGAAAAATAGCAAGCCACCCTAGAAAACATCAATTCACATGACTCGACGCCACCAAAAGACACTCAAGTAGAAAAAAAAATCAATACCTAGAAAACCATTTAACCCATAAGAGCTAAGGTTCCCTCCTAGACAAAAGGTTCTAATATTATGTTGTGTATTTTCTCTGTGAATGAGTAAAGCCACAATTTTTTACTCAATTTAATATAGCTATTTCATTTTGTTTATTTAAAGGAAAAAGAAACTTGATCGAATGGCTCTCCTTTTAAGAGAATTTACATATGTGTGTGATAGAAGGTGACCGATTTGAATCCCCCTGGGTGAGGCAAACTACTCTATGTTGACAAATATACTAGGGATGTCATCCATGAATGTGGGAAACGTCCATTGGGTTCCCTATGAGGTTTTCCTTGTATAGATATATATGTATGTACATATATCCAAGGAAAATCTTGTGTGATATGTTGATGTTTTGTAGCATTGGGTAGGTATTCTCACATGGGCCTTGGTGTTGGGCATGTGGAAATCTTTGTTGACACTCTCATTGCATTTTTACTTTATGAAAACCCCTTGTATATTGAGTTGGATCTTGGAATTGTTGTTGTTTGGGCTTCACACCCACATGTTGGGGTTTCACACCCACTTGGAGGAATAAAAAATTCTAATATAATGTTGAGTTTAGAAGGGGTTCCTAAACTCACTCACTAGACTCCTATAAAATGAGAGGCAATGTGAGGAGGCACCACACATCTCATTGTGACTTTTTTAATCTTGTCATTATGGTGTTGGCATCAATGAGTAAGAACTCTTTCCAAGGGTGTAACACCCTGTTTCCCCCAGCCTGTAAATATAACTATAATGGCCAAGAGACTATGGCAAACTCCATATGTGTGAATGTTGATTCGATGGACCTTTGTATGAAAGGTAAGTGAATGTAAATTTTTTTATTTACTAGAAAATGGATAAGTGTTGCATGACTGCTAGAAGGGGGGTGTACTAAGAAATACCATGAATGCTATGAAAAGATATGGTGAAGGGTACTAGGAATAGTTGCGTTAACCTTCACCAAACCAGTACTTACTGGATTTAATTGCTCAGGACCAGAACAGTCCTCTGAACCATAAATGAATTACAGTCAAGCTGGTAGGTGGGAAGACCTCCTCAAGAGTTAATGAGGGGATGGTGCAGAGCACCCATCTATAAGGCTTCCAGACTAGATTGTGGGTTGGGAATTCGAGCCACACACAACCTTATTGAAAGAGGCAAGAAGGGAAGGTGTGGTGGGAATAGGGAGACCTACGAAGAGTGGAGAGGAGAGGAATCTTTCAGGTTCAAGGAAGAAATGGAAAATAAGTGTTTTGGTCATAGGAATTGGCAGTGAAGGTTATGATACAAGATGATAAACGAGGTCAGTCCTCCTTGCTTGGTATCATGTAAACCATTGCCAAGATCCTGCGGGATGAGGAGAGTAACCTCTGTCCCTACTGTTGCTGAGCTAGAAGAAGAAATTTCGTTTCATAGCATCGTGGTCTAGCTCAGGGGTGGCTAGTGGTAAATTCGTTTGGAGTGAGTGAGCCTACGGTTGGGTGGAAACGGACACCCCTTTCAACAGTCGCTTCACATTGTCTGGTTCTGATAAGTATTTTCCTTGTTTTATGTGTTGAACTGGAATAATGGATGAATGCCTGGATTTATGCATATGTGTACTTATAAATATTTTCTATGTGGAATGGTTATGGTATGTACATGCCTTCTTCTCTTTGAAAACCTAAACCCTTGACCAATAGTTCGAATACCCAGCTTAGCTCTAGAGGCTTCTTGGGGCATAATCTTGTATGATGGTTGAGATAGGAGATGTAGTGTCAACTTGAACCTGTCCTTTTGAAGAGGACACCTCTTTCAAAATCCTTGTCGCGCGATCGTGATTCTGGGCCCAAGTCCTTAACCATTTCATGAAAATCTCTAGAAGAGTAAAGAAAGTGGAAGCCTTTAAAAGCGAGGTCCCTTTGTTTAGAAGACGAGAGGAAGAGATCCGTTCGAAAGGACCCATATGAATAATACCCAGGAACCTTGGGCTAAGCCTAAGGAATATATGTCCCCTTGGCTTCATAGCTCCATAAGTTTAGGACTTCGAAGTAAGATCAACCTTACCAGTCTTACGCGGACCGAAGGTAACTGAGAGACTCGATCTCCTATGAGGTTGACTGGCGATAGGAGACTCCCTAGGTGGTTGGGTGAACCTATCTCGCAAATTAAATCAAGGCCCAAAACCTTGAAGGCCAGAGTCGGGAAGGACCCAACACCATAGATTGCGAGATCCCTTGGATCCTTTCCCAATCGTCGATATATCGGGGATGCGTGGTGCTAGTCCCTCTAATTTGGAGATTAGACGCTTCAAAAGGTAAGAGGAGTTTGCGTAGCAACACTCCTGAATGTCAAAACCCCGAGGTAACCAGAGCCGTAGATCTATAGGTCTACATGACCGGGTCTTATCTGTGAAATCTAAGTAACGTAGAAGTCGTCTGCCCGAGGTGATGAGGTACAGTGATGTCATCCATGGTGACATGGATTCAAACTTAATGGACCACATGCCACCTGGATCCATGTGCATTACCTACCCCATAGGATCCTTGGATTGTGACACATATCATCCCGGGTGAGGGCATGTGTTGCCCCTAACCCAACTATGTGTCAACCCTTGGTATGTGCCCACCTAGCCAACGTGGTTGGTGAAGGGAATGGAACTTCGAGAGTCGTAAACTTTGGAACTCCAGAGGATTTGGAGCATAGTATCGTAGAGAGTCCAAAGAAGACCCGAAGCCCAAATTAGCATAGTAGTATATATGAACCGTCCATTGGAAAGGACAGGGGTTGTCATCTTCCGCACTCTGGAGCGAAAGTACTCCGGAAGAGTGGAAGAGTGGAGGGTCGAGAACTTCCAAAGCCAGAGACTCGAAGTCAATCTCAGTCGTTGGTTGTGACAAGAGCATGGACCGTCGATTTGACCTGTGTCTATCCACGAGTCCAGAGTCTGGCGGAATTAGATTCAGGTGAGTCAAGAACACCCGAAGTCCAAAGTTTCGACGTGTGCGATGAACCTATTGAGTCATACCCACATGGAGGTCTCATGGCCTTGACCAATGAACACCGAAGGAAATAGGGAGAGGTGTATCCGTCAGTTTTGAGCTCGGTTCTGAGCGTGGTGGCCATGGATGGAAATCCATGGATGAGCAGAATAGGATTTGAGACCCCGAATGGAGGTCTTGATTTCTTAAGAAGAAAAAAATTTCGACACCCCACCATGGGTGTGTCACAAAGGGGATTTAGGAGGAAAATTTCGGTAAGGAGAATCTTCACTTTGGAAAATCTGGCTTAGGGTTTTTCAGTTTTTCTCTTTCTCGTTTTTCAACAAAGGAGGAGGCCACACATGTGAGGCTAAATGTGGTAGGAAGAGAAAAAAAGGACACATGTGTGGAGTGGTACACTCCTCGTGTGTGTATCATACAGAATAGTACAGATAGTTAGTGTGGTTCAACGATCGTACAATTGTAGTCAAAGGAGAGAGAAGATAGCATGTGCGAGCCGTATAGGCAGGTATCACGTGCAAATTTTTCTAGGTAGATTGCAGGGCCATATAGGTGACATTAGTCATACAACTGTGACATCAACAGGACCTACAATATGTTTGCAATTTGGAAGGTTTTTCCAATATTTTTGTTAAAGTTGCAATTTGTTGAGAGGACTAGTTTTGTCCTCAGAAATTATCGATCTGAAAATTTTACTAAAAAAAAATTTGTGTCTCATGTGCATGGGTGATTTCTCTCTGATCTTTGTGTTTCCACTATAATTTTCTGTCATAATTTCAGTGTAAAATGATTCAGTGATAACATCCCTAGTTTATTGTTTCAGGTCACTTGGATGTAATTTTCAGATATGACTTAAAAATTGACATGGTAGTAGAGTGTAGGCTCTAGAGATAGAGGGAGTCATTTATTGAGACATAAGTTTTTGCATATTTGTTGCTACAGATATTTTTTTGCTGCAAATATGTACTCTTGTTTGGACACAATGATGAGCACACTTAGAGTGGAGGACAGATTGGAGGGGGCCACTAATTTATGGGCCTAGAAGGCTATGATCCTTTTTTCTCTTGGAAGAGAATGATCTCAATGAATACATTGATATGGTGATTCCATATACAAAGGATGCACGAGAAATCTTGTAAGAAGATGGAAGTGAAGGCCAAGCGGGTGTTGTTGGATTTTGTGAAGGATCACTTGATTCCTCATATTTCCAAGAAGAAGACAACAAAGGATATGTATGATGCTTTGGTGGGATTGTACCAAAGTGGGAATGAAAAATGGAAATTGATTTTTAGGCATAAGCTTTGATTTGTTGAGATGTCCAAATCAAATACATTTTCTAGCTACCTTATGAGGATCACTCGGATTCGTGATCAAATTATACCTATTAGTGAGGTAGTTGATGACATAGAGTTGGTGAATGTGGAATTGAATGGTTTTCCTGGGTCTTTGTAACCACTTGTGCATGGGATTTGTGCACCAGAGAAGTTTCCACCATTTAACAGACCGTGGATTGATTTCATCCAGGAGGAGGCTCAAATAGAGTCCAGGAATGGAAGATAGAGAGATTGTGATGATGAGAACCTGGCCCTAGATGCTCACACTAGAAAGGGCCTAGGAATTGGTTCTTCAGGGAGAAAGGAATCTCCAGAATAGAGAAAGAAGAAGGACCTTAGCAAGGTCAAGTGTTTTGATTGTCATACACTAGGCCACTATGCTTCAAAATGTCCACAGTAGAGGAAAGGGAAAGAGAAGTAGCATGCATCATCCGTCGAGGTGGATGAGGTTGTAGAAAAGATTCAGAGGGAGTTTTTATTGGCCTCTTCCCTTTATGGTATAGTTTCTGTTAGTGGGACTTGATTGGTGGATAATGGAGCCACATGTAATATGACAGGAGCACGGGATTTGTTTGAAAGACTCACAAAGTATGACTTATATTTTTATGTGGAACTTGGTATGGTACCAAGCATGTAGTTCAAGGATCTGGAACAATATCATTCTGGATGGATTTAGGAGATGTGTTGAGAGTGAAAAATGTGTTATGGGTGCTAGAAGTCAGGAAGAGTGTGCTCTCAGTATTCACAATTGAGAAGAAGGGCTATGAGGCATTATTTCGGGATGGACATGTGTTGATCATGCCTAGAGGATATATCTCATACACAGTAGTTGTTCTTGGACTTAGAGAGAACAGATTCTATAGGCTAAAGGGCCACTATGTAAGTTATGGCACATAGAAAAGTGGAAAAGAACTAGGATCAAGTATCTCTGAGGGTTGTGCAAACTCAGAGGGATTCAAACTTCATAGGAAGTCACCAGGCTCAAAGCGAGAGTCAGTGGTTTAGAGGGAGTCAATCTTTAGGTTCAGGTGAGAGAGAGGATTATTCTAAGACTTTCAAGAAGGATTAATGGGTTCAGGTGGGACAAAGGAGTCTTCCAATACTTTCAATAATGTTTCATGTGTTTAGATCACCATGTAGGATGCTCAGAAGTGAGAGGCCTCAAGGAGCAGGGTGTCTTCCAAGAAGGGTCCATCTCATACAATGGGAATTTCTTCTGTGTTAGAGGGAGCAGTTGTGGTAGTAGATCTAGTGTGGGAGGTAGAGACACTTCCATTCTGGGAGATAGAGCTACTTCCAGGTGATGGTGGAGAGAATACCTCCCTCACTAAGAGGGAGTGTTGATGTTTTTTAGCATTGAGCAGGTATTCTCACATTGGCCTTGGTGTTTGTTATCCCCAAATCCTAGGGATAACTAAGGAGATGATGTCTCAAGTCCCTTAGGTTGCATACAAGGAGTACCAAGAGACATCTTGACCAACAATGTCCACTTGCACAGACAGAGACCCACCTCGCCACCATAGCTCTAGGTTCATCACAACGATATCCACCACATCAGTTGGTTTCCACAAGACATCGGGTCTTACTCCATGAAGTACAAACCAGGTATCATGGTGAGTGTCATTTCAATATCTAAGGCATTTGAGTTTGTTGCATCGATAAATTCTTTTGATTATGTAATTTTTTCTTGGACATTATGCTCTTTTCCATGTTTCACTTTGGTGGTTGACATTGTGCCCTAGTAAGTGGGTCACCCTTGGGGATAGGTATGATAATGGGAATTCCTCTTGACGAGTCATCGTCCCATTCCTTGCAGATATATATCTTTTCTTACTACTGCAAATAGGGACAACAATATTAACTTGCTTGTCCACTTAACATATAGCTTGTATACTTGGTTTTTCTTGTGTCACGGGAAGGTACTATCATCATCTGTTGGTACTCAAACTTCTTGGAAACCATTTGAACACTATCGAGACTCCTTTCAAAGATAATGTCCATTTAGAAACTTAACCTATAGGGGCATCCTTTCATAAGTATCATTTTCCATCTCATTTCCCCCTTAGGGTCACTCGAGATTCCCCCCTTTAGGTGATCACTTCACCTCTAAAAGTGATGGGAGTACCTATCTCAAGTGAAAGTGGGTAGGTATTCTCCTAGTTGTCGCCATCTTTTGGTTTGGGTCGATATTTTCCCAACCTACAGTTTACGTGATAAGGTTTTGGTGTCATTTTCGAGGAGGATTTTGAATGCTCCTTCATGCCCTAACAACACTTTCGTAAACTACCATCCCAAAGTATTTACCCCTAGATTTCCTTGCGACTCCACTGGAAGGACGTTCCCCTTCCAACTTTGATGTTTTTTTCTTGAAGATCATATGGCGACTCCACCTTCCCATAATTTGTCTTCCCTTAATACTTTTCCCCCAGGGAGATTCAAACCTTCTAAGGTTTACCAAAGAAGGCCTCCTCTCAAGTATCCTATTGTCAAAACCCTTTTCCAAGGTAAAATTCCCCTTGCTACAATGGATTACCCTCGGGAAAACATCTCTACAATCCCTTGAAAATGACCACCATTCTCAAATATCCCAATACCATGTCAAAATATTCTCATAAATGGTTGCCAAAGTTTCCAGGAAATAATGTGGTCACTAATGATGATCATATATATTCCATGGGAAAAGATATGGAAAATGAAGAAGTGGAACATGAGGATGTGGCAATGAAGCCACTTGCCTCATCATTAACCAAGGATGCTCATAGGTGGTTTAGAGTCTTACCTGACAATCACATAACATCTTATGAAGGCTTTTCCAAGTTATTCAAGAAAATATGGACAGTGAAGAAAGACAACAGAATGATTGTGGCATGGTTCAATTAGATAAATAAAAATGAGAATGAAACAGTAAGTGAATTTGACAACAGTTTTGACAAATTTTACAGTCAAATCACGATATATATATGTCCTACAACTGGAGTTGTTGGTCTCCTTTACATGAATGCTTTCGAACCACAATTTCGTTTCATCTTGAAGGACAAGAATCCCACCACCTTGGCATAGGCCAAAGAGTATAGTGAAGAAATTGAAGAGAATATTCTTGACTCAAAGGTTGATCCTTTTCAGCATCCTTGTGCTAAGGTAGAGACAAAGACTAAGGCTTCCAGTAGTAGTGCTCCTGATCCAATTTCCCTCTTGACTCATAAGATAGATAATATGAGTACTCATTTTTTCCAAGCGCAAAATAAAATCATGGGACGATTAAACACTATGGAAACAAATCAATATTCCTCCATACTTCAGTTGGCTAGACAACAGAGAGATGCCAAAGATTGGAAACCAAGGCCTCAACAAGAGGCAAAGGCTCCTGATACATTGAACCCATTTTTAATGGTCAACACAGAGCAGACACAGTGGTATTCTCCATGTCAAGAACCTCACCGAGAGGATAAATGTCCACAACAAGATGAAGACTCTTTTGACAGTATGAACTTAATGTATATGATCTGTAACTTCCTATAGAAAGAGGTCACACAGGAATAGATTGATGAGGCCAAAAGACATGGGGAAATACAGGGAAGAATATGGGTGTTAAATCAATTGATAGATGATCAAAGAAAGGAACTAAGGAAGAGTGAATTGTGTACATACACTAGAA
Source organism: Picea mariana (assembly GCA_032191745.1). Taxonomy (NCBI): domain Eukaryota; kingdom Viridiplantae; phylum Streptophyta; class Pinopsida; order Pinales; family Pinaceae; genus Picea; species Picea mariana. Next base: position 47,619 of record JASDQU010739813.1, on the reverse strand, counting down.
GAAATAAAGCTTAAGTTCCACCATCACAACCTTCCACTCCCCCTCAACCATAAGCAACCGCTCCTCCTCCATCTACAAACAAGGTAGTCCCACCACTTCCACCTCCACTACATGATTTTCTTCCAAATCCACTCCAACAAAGGATGAGATTCAATTGAACATAGATGTTGCAACCATGTTTGGGAAGTTGAACATCATTGTCCCTGTAACAGAAATGTGCAAAATTCCTTTTGTAAGGAGGGAAATCTTGAAGTTATTACAGGTACCAACTAAGAAGGAGGACCCTCCAATCATTTTGAACACCATGTATCTTGATCGGAAAAGAGACAACAACCCTCATTTCTATCTTTCCTTGGGCATGAATGGCCTCTGCCTAAACAATTGTATGTTGGATTCTGGGGCCTCTGCAAATGTCATGTCTTTGAAGGTGATGGAACAACTTGGCTTAAAGACGACCCGACTATATGGAAATGTGTGTGGCATTGATTCTAATAGGGTCAAGGTTTATGGACTGTGTGAGAACACTGAAGTCTTCCTGGTTGATTTTTCCTATATTAGCCTCCTTATGAGTATAGTAGTGATTGGTGTCCTGGATGCTTGGGGGATTCTCCTATCAAGAAGTTAGTCTACTACTCTTAGCAGTTTTCTTAGCATGGATCTTACCCATGCACACATTCCCATAGGGGATGGAACCTTTGAGGTATCATATAGTCAAGAGAGGGATGAAAAGCATGTGATGGACTCCAACGGTCCTGATTACACAAGTGAGGGTGAGTTTGATGAGGTTCCAGACACCATTGAGTATGATCCATGAGAATTACCTTTCAAGCAGGAAAACTACATAGATATGCTTCTCCCAAGGAAATATGAGTACAAAGAGAGTCTTGTGAAGTTCTAAGGGAGAGAGCCAATGTCCATCCAGATATTGAAGAAACAAGACAAAGAAAGAAAAGAACTTGAGGAAGCCATCAAAACCATAGTCAACACATGACCTCCTTCCTATCCTTACATCGAGAATATACCTTACATCAACTATAGTGAAGGAAGTATTGCGTGGCATTGATTCTAATAGGGTCATCGTTTATGGAATGTGTGGGAACATTGAAGTCCTCCTGATTGGTTTTTCACATATCAACCTCCTTATGAATATAGTAGTGATTGGTGTCTCGAACACTTGGGGGATGCTCTTATCAAGGGTTTGGTTTGTTGATCTTGGTGGCTTTCTTAGCTTGGATCTTACCCATGCACACATTCCCATGGGGGGTGGCACCTTTGAGGTACTATATAGTTGAGAGTGTGCAGACAAGCATGTGATGGACCCCAACGGTCCTGATTACACAAGTGAGGGTGATTTTGATGAGGTTCTAGACACCATTGAGTATGATCCACGAGACTTAACTTTCATGCAAGAGGACTACATAGATACGCATCTCCCAAGGACAAATGAGTACAAAGAGAATCTTGTGAAGTTCTAAGGGAAAGGGTTAGGTTCCATCCATATATTGAAGAAAGAAGACAAACAAAGCAAAGAATGTGAGGACGCCATCAGAACCATAGTCAACATAGGACCTCCTTCCTATCCTTACATCGATAATATACAGTGAAGGAAGTCTTTTGTTCATGCGAAGTCTTTTGTTCATGACCTCCTTCCTATCCTTACACCAACTACAGTGAAAGAAGTCTTTTGTTCATGCGGAACAAGAATAATTCCAAGCCTAAATATGACCATAAGGATGATAGTGCTTGGCTTGGTCCTTACATCATCAAGAAGAAGTCTAAAAAAGAGAAGTATTACTTGACATATTTGAACGGGAGAAAGATGTCATTACTAGTGGATGGGTCTCTTCTCTGGCCTTACATTCAAATAACTTGACTTCTTCAGGGCCTAGGCTCCAGGTACCTAGGTAGGTCATTTTAATTTCCCGCATTTGCATATTGATTGCAAATGATAGTTTAGTTTCATTTCATATTTCATTTTTCTCTACTTGCATATTGATTTCATGTTTAGTTGAGAATTTTTTGAAAAAATGCAAAATTGTCTTTTTGGTTTTGATATATATGGATGAAGGGTGATAGAACCACCCTGGATTTTACAATTTTATGTTTCAATGTAGGAACATGTCCACCAAGAGATGTTTTTGTTTCCATTCACTCTACGATGAGTATATGTTCTCAAGTAGGAGCTAGATGTTATCCTCAACTCCTAGGGATAAGTAAGGAGATGATATCTTGAGGCCCTTAGGTTGCATACTTGGAATACCGAGAGACATCTTGACCAGAAGTTCCCACCTGCACAAACAAAACCCACCTCGCCACCACGGTTCCAGGTTCATCACGACGGTATCCATGACATCAGGTGGTTTCCATAAGACATTGGGTCTTTCTCCATGATGTAAAATCAAGGTATCATGGTGAGTGTCATTTCAATATGTGAGGCATTTGAGTTTTTTTCATCTATAAATTCTTTTGATTATGTAATGTTTTCTTGGACATTATGTTCTTTTCCATGTTTCACTTTGGTGGTTGACATTGCGCCCTAGTAAGTGGGTCACCCTTGGGAATAGGTTTTCTACTTTGAGGTCCTCTTGACGAGTCATTGTGTCATTCTTGACCATAATTATCACTTTCCACACTTCATCCCCTCATCTCCTTACCTTTTAAGTTTTCGCGTGTATTGACCCAAGAAGGAATTGTCCCTCATTTCGTGGGAAGAAGGGGATGAATGCCCAGAGGCTTGTAGCTAGAAAAAGATAAAAGAAAATCATGAACCTTCTATATGCTTGCCTAGGGATCCCAAGGAAAATGAAATATCTCTCATAAGAAACTGATGGGACCCGTAAAAATAACTAATAGAAAATGCCAACCAAGGTGGAGCATGTGTGGGCACTATTTTTCATGCCTAGTTAGAATCCCCACACATGTTTTCAACTTGGGGAAGCATGATGTGACCAGGGTAGAGTCAAGGGTAGAATCCCCACCTTGGTTTCAACCTAAAAACATCTTAAAAGAATAAAAGGAAATAAAGGGGCTTGGGAAAATGTTGCATTGAAAATGAAGGTGCAACACACCCTCTACAAAGGCACCCATAAATGAGACACTAAAATCCCTTGTATGTCATGAAACCCATGCCCAATAGTCTTTCCCCCATCCATGTCACTTCATCCACATGACTTAGAGAAAGTTTCACTTCAGAAACACTCCTAAACTTGAGGTACAATTCACCCAATAGGTCGCTTTCTCAACCCTCCCAAACTAGGAAAATTGTATAAGGTCTTTGAGAACTTTTTTATTTTGATGAGTTTCTTTGGATGTACATGCTTACATGTCTCTTTCATTGATTTGATTTACTCATCATGATGCATTTTACTTGAGATCCTAGGAGGGCATATTCATTGTCTTTGTGGGACCTAGTTGGTAGACAGATTTGGAAAAACAAGCCTGGCTTGGGATTCCTTGGGGCTTGAATCCCATAGGTTGGATGTCATGTCCCACACACTGGATGATGATGATAGATTTTTTAGGCCTAAGGAGACACCTTGGAGGACCTAACCCAACCCTTTACTAGCCCAACAATTTTCTCTTGAGGCTAAAACATTACTTTTGAGGAGGTTGACGTCACCCTAGGGCAAGGGTTTGGGTGATGGTGTTGGTTGACTTGACACTTTGCACGTTTTGATGGATGAGGTTTTGACTTGGAGGATAAATTCCTAGCGCTTGAGAGGAAGGCCCTAGAGGGTCGAACGACTGTCACTTTCCAATCCAACGACTTGCAAAAGTGTCAAAACGTTGCCCTAAATGGGTGACGTCATGCTTCTTTAGGGTTTCTTATGTGCATTTTAGGGTTAAATTTGAATTTTATATTGTAAAGGGGAAAATTAAGGGTTGTTGTCCCCTTACTTTGTGGTACACCCTAAGTTTTGTGTAAAAAATCTTGTTAGAGGTTTTTGTATAAATAGAGATCATTTCTATCTCATTTTATCATAGATCTTCCATTGTGAGAAGACTACTTGGATGAAATTTGTGCCCTCTGGGAAATTTGATCTCTCTCTCTCTCTCTCTCTCTCATGAAAATTTCTTAGGGTGAATTATCTTGGTGATTTTTAGAGCTAAGGTGGTGTACACCTCTTCAAGGTCTTTTCTCTTTCTTATGAATGGTATTTGCTTGGTGAGCTAGGGTTTTATCTTGCATCTCTTTTGAAATTGGTAAGGAAAATCTGCAATTGTTAGTTCTTGCTTGTTTAATAATTTTTATTGGTTCAAACCCTAGGAGGAGTATAAGTTCATACACCCTCCATTAAGCTTCATCTCATTTTTTAGTTGACAAGACATTTATTGCAAGGTTTCTAGGAGGAGTACAAGGGTGTACACCCTCCTAGATTGATGTATGTTTGATTTGCATTCTTTAGGGAGTAAGAGGGTTTACACCCCTAGGGACATTGTGGATATAAATCTTAAATCCAAGACTCCCTTTACCCAATATTGTGAAGGCATTAATCTAAAGTTTGCATTGAAGAAATAAAATTATTTGCATTGGGTAACGCGATTTTATGAGATTTTCAAATTGTTCAAAGTGCAATCAATTCTATATGATATTGGCTTTATTATGCCCCTAGGGAATCATCTTTTGTGAAGTAATTCTTATTTTTGTTACAAATTTAATCTACAGTCATTAGGTTTATAGAAAACCCATCATAACTTTTGGTTTTACTCTCTTATCAACCGTTAGAATTTGCCAACATAATCTACTAGTCCTAGCGCATGTTTTGGGTGGATTCTTTTCAAGTTTTGTTGGCTGATTTTTCTGTTGTAAGAACTTGTTTTCTACAAACATAAGGCTTCAATTATATCTCTGCAACACTTTTCCATAACAGCCTTAATTTTTTACTAAATTCTAATGCTCTTATACTTGAGTTGTACTAGTACTTGTTAGATTGATTTTCTCTTGCATCATTTACTTGACTTTAGCATCTTGCTTAGCATCTCTAATAATCCATTATTTGTTGATATATATCTTTTTTGACTACTGAAAATAGGGATAACAATATTAACTTGCTTTTCCACTTAACATATATCTTGTATACTTGGTTTTTCTTATGTCACGAGAAAGTACTATCATCATCTCAAGGTACTCAAACTTCTTGGAAACCATTTGACCACTATCGAGACTCATTTCCAAGCTACTTACCATTCAGAAACTTGACCTATAGGAGAATCCATTCACAAGTATCATTTTTCATCTCATTTCCCCCCTAGGGTCACCCAAGATTCTCCCCTTGAGATGATCACTTCACCTCTAAAAGTGACGGGAGTACCTATATGAGGTGATGGTGGGTAGGTATTCTCCTATTTGTCACCATCTTATGGTTTGGGTCAGGATTTCCCCAACCTATCGTTTGTGCGATAACATTTTGGCATCGTTGCTCGGGAGGATTTTGAATCCTCCTCTGTTTCCTAATGACACTTTGGCAAGCTACCATCCCAAAGCCTTTACCCCTAGTTTTCCTGGAAACTCCACTGGAAGGACGTTTCCCTTCCAACTTTGATGATTTTTTCTTGAATCTCACTTGGCAAGTCTCCCTTCCCAAATTTTTTCTTCCCTTGAGACTTTTACCCCAGGGATATTCAAACCTTCTAAGATTTACCAAAGAAGGCCTCTTATCAAGTCTCTTGTTGTCAAAACCGTTTTTCAAGGTACCCTTCCCCTTGCTCCAATGGCTCACCCTTGGGAAAAATATCTCTACAATCCCTTGAACATGTTCACCATTCTTGGATATCCCAAAACCATGCTGAAAGAGTCTCATAAATGGTTGCCAAAGTTTCTAGAAAATAATGTGGTCACTAATGAAGATCATCTCTATGCCATGGGCCGAGATATGGAAAATGAAGAAGTGGAACAAGAGGATGTGGCAATGAAGATACTTGCTTTAGCATTAACAGAATATGCTCAGAGGTGGTTCAGAGGCTTACCTGAAAATCACATAGCATCTTATGAAGACTTTTCACTTTATTGAAGAACACATGGATAGTGAAGAAAGACAACATAATGCTTGTGGCATAGTTCAATCAGATAAAGAAAAAGGAGAATGAAAGAGTAAGTGAATTTCACAACAACTTTGACATATTGTACATTCAAATATTGACAAATATACATCCTATAGCTATAGTTGTTCATCTCCTTTACATGAATGCTTTCGAAGGGAAATTTATTTTCATCTTTAAGGACAAGAAGCCCACCACCTTATCGCAGGCCCCAAAGAGCATAACGCATAAATTGAAGAGAATATTCTTGACTCAAAGGTTGATCCTTTTCAATATCCTCATGCCAAGATAGAGACAAAGACTAAGGATTCCATTAGAAGTGCTCCTGATCCAATTTCCCTCTTGACTCAGAAGATAGATCATATGAGTAATCATCTTTTCTAGGCACAGAATCAAATCATTGTCCAATTAACCACTGTGCAAATAAATCAATATCCCTCCAGACCTCATTTTGCTAGATAGGAGAGAGATGCCACAAGTTGGAAACCAAGGCCTCAACAAGAGGTAAAGGCTCCTAATATGTTGAACCCGGTTGGAATGGTCAACACAAAGCAGACACAATGGTGTTCTACATGTCAGGAACCTCACCGAGAGGATGAATGTACCTGACAAGATGAAGACTCTCCTTACAGTATGAACTTCATGGATATTATATGTAAATTCCAAGAGGAAGAGGTCGCACATGAACACATTGACGAGGCCATAAGATAGGAGGAAAGAGAGGGAAGACTCCGACTGTTAAATCAATTGACATAAGATTAGAGAAAGGAATTGAGGAAGAGGGAATTTTTTACATACAGTAGAAGAAATAAAGCTTCAGATCCTCCATCATCACCTTTCGCCCCCCCTCATCCAGAAGCAATCACTCCTCCTTCTTCTAACAAGAAGGTAGTCCCACCACTTCCACCTATAGTACATGAGTTTCTTCCAAATCTAAATCCAACAAAATATGAGATTCAGTTGAACATAGATGTTGTAGCCATGTTTAGGAAGCTGAGCATGATTGTCTCTGTAACATAAATGTGAAGAATTCCTTCTGTAAGGAGGGAATTCTTGAAGTTATTACTGATACCAACTGAGAAGGAGGACCCTCCAATCATTTTGAACACCATGTATCTTGATCTACAAAGGGACAACAACCCTCCTTTCTATCTTTCCTTGGGCATGAATGGCCTCCGCCTAAACAATTGTATGTTGGATTCTGGGGCCTCTACAAATGTCATGTATTTGAAGGTGATGGAACAACTTGGATTAAAGATGACCCGACCATATGGAAATGTGTGTGGAATTGATTCTAATAGGGTCAAGGTTTATGGACTATGTGAGAACACTGAAGTCTTCCTGGTTGATTTTCCGTATATTAGCCTCCTTATGAGTATAGTAGTGATTGGTGTCCTGGATGCTTGGGGGATGCTCTTATCAAGGAGTTAGTCTACTACTCTTAGCGGTTTTCTTAGCATGGATCTTACCCATGCACACATTCCCATGGGGGATGGAACCTTTGAGGTATTATATAGTTGAGAGCGGGATGACAAGCATGTGATGGACTCCAACGGTCCTGATTACAAAAGTGAGCGTGAGTTTGATGAGGTTCCAGACACCATTGAGTATGATCCATGAGACTTACCTTTAATGCAGGAAGACTACATAGATATGCTACTCCCAAGGAAATATGAGTACACAGAGAGTCTTTTGAAGTTCTAAGGGAAAGAGCCAATGTCCATCCAAATATTGAAGAAACAAGACAAAGAAAGAAAAGAACTTGAGGAAGCCATCAAAACCATTGTCAACACAAGACCTCCTTCCTATCCTTACATCGAGAATATACCTTACATCAAATACAGTGAAGGAAGTCTTGCGTTCATGTGGTACAAGAAGAAGGGAAAGACTAAATATGACCAGAAGGATGACAACACTTGGCCTGGTCTTTAAATCATCAAGAAGAAGTCCGAAAAAGAGAAGTATTACTTGACATATTTCGACCGGAGAAAGATGTCATTACTAGTGGATGTGTCTCTTCTTCATACCTACATTCAGATCATTTAAATTCTTCATGGCCCAGGGCCTAGGTCCCAAGTAAGTAGGTAGGTCATTTTGATTTCCTGCATTTACATATTGATTTCTCATGATAGTTTAGCTGCATTTCATATTTCATTTTGATCTACTTGCATATTGATTTCATGTTTAGTTTAGATTTTTTTGAAAAAATGAAAAAATTTCTTTATGGTTTTGATATATATGGACAAAGGGTGATAGAACCACCCTAGATTTTATATTTTTATGTTCAGTGTAGGCACATTTCCACCAGGAGATGATGTGGTTCTCATGTAGTCTACGGCAAGTACATGTCCCCAAGTAGGAGCTAGATGTTATCCCCAACTCCTATGGATAAATAAGGAGATGATGTCTCGAGGCCCTTGGGTTGCATACATGGAGTACCGACAGAAATCTTGACCAGTAGTATCCACTTGCACAGACAGAGACCCACCTTTCCACCACAACTCCAGGTTCATCACGACAATATCCACCACATCAGTTGGTTTCCAGAAGACAATGGGTATTTCTCCATGAGGTACAGGATAGGTATCATGGTAAGTGTCATTTCAATATCTAAGTCATTTAAGTTTGTTGCATCTATAATTGTTTTTTATTATATAACACTTGCTTGGAAATTATGCTCTTTGCCCTGTTTCACTTTGGTGGTTGGCATTGCACCCTAGTAAGTGGGTCACCCTTGGGGATAGGTCTTCTACTAGGCATTCCTCTTGATGAGTCATCGTTCCATCCTGGACCACACTTGTCACTTTCCACACTTCATCCCCTCATATCCTTACCTTTTGGGTTTTCAGGTGTATTGACCCAAGAAGGGATTCTCCCTCATTTTGTGGGAAGAAGGGGCTGAAATCCCAAAGGCTTGTAGCTAGAAAAAGATAAAATCCAATCATGAACCTTCTATATGCTCACCCATGGATCCAGAGAACAATGAAATGTCTCTCATCATAAACTAATGGGACCCATAAAAAATAACTAATAAAAAATGCCAACCAAGGTGGAGAATGTGTGGGCATTGTTTTTCATACTTAGGTAGAAGCCCCAAACATGTTTTCACTTGGGGAAGCATGATGTGACTAGGGTAGAGTCAAGGTGGGAACTATTTTTCATGCTTAGGTAAAAGCCCCACCTTGGTTTCAACTTGAAAACATATTAAAAGAATAAAAGGAAATAAATGGGCTTGGAAAAAGGTTGCATTGAAAATGAAGGTGCAACACACCCTCTACAAAAGAACCCATAAATGAGACACTACAATCCCTTGTATGTCATGAACCCCATGCCCAAGAGTCTTTCCACCATCCATGTCACTTAATCCACATGACTTAGAGAAAGTTCTTCTTGGGTAACAATCCTAAACTTGAGGTACAATTCACCCAATAGATCACTTTGTCAACCCTCCCAAACTGGGAAAATTGCATAGGGTCTTTGAGCACTTGTTTATTTTGATGAGGTAG
>JASDQU010739813.1:22886-33902 GCA_032191745.1 Picea mariana | reverse complement strand
ATCATCATCTGCAGGTACTCAAACTTCTTGGAAACCATTTGACCACTACCAATACTCGTTTCCAAGCTAATTTCCATTTAGAAACTTGAATTATAGGGGCATTCATTCATAAGTATCATTTTCCATCTCATTTCCCCCCTAGGGTCACCCGGGATTCCCCCCTTGAGGTGATCACTTCACCTCTAAAAGTGATGGGAGTACCTATCTGAGGTGACAGTGGCTAGGTATTCTCCTAGTTGTCTCCATCTTGTGGTTTGGGTCAGGATTTTCACAACCTACAGTTTGTGTGATAATAGTGTCAAGCATGTGGGAATCTTTGTTGACACTCACATTGCATTTTTTCTCTGTGAAAACACCTTGTATATTGAGATGGGGTTCAAAATTGTTGTTTTTGGGGCTTCATACCCACATGTTGGGGTTTCACACCCACTTGGAGGAATAAACAATTCTAATTTAATGTTGAGTTTAGAAGGGGTTCTTAAACTCACTCATTAGACTCCTATAAAAGGAGAGGAAATGTGAGGAGGCACCACACATCTCATTGAATTTTCATCTTGTCATTATGGTGTTGGCATGAGTGATTAAGCACTCTTTCCAAGGGGATTGAGGAGGAAAATATCATCAAGGAGAATCTTCACTTTGGCAAATCTAGCTTAGTTTTTTTTTGTTTTTCTCTTTCTCATTTTCAGCAAAGGAGGAGGTCGGACGTGTGAGGCTACATGTGGGAGGAAGAGAAAAAAAAGGCCGCACGTGTGGATCCATACAGAATAAAACAGATAGTCAGCGCGGGTCCACACATGCAGACCGTACATAACAATACAGACCATCAGCGTGGGTCAACGGTCGTACAACTATAGTCAAAGGAGAGAGAAGGTCACATGTGCGGGCCATACATGCAGGTCACACGTGTGAGTTTTTCTAGGTAGATTGCATGGTCGTATAGGTGACATCATCTGTATGGTTATGACGTTAGCAAGTTGTACAACAAGTTTACAAGTTGGAAGGTTTTTTCGGGATTTTTGGTTAAGTTGTAATTTGCTGAGAGAACTAGTTTTTTCTTTGGAAATTCTCAATCTGAAATTTTTACTGAACATAATTTTTTGTCTCATGTGCATGGATAATTTCTCTCTGATCTTTTTGTTTCCACTATAATTTCCTGTCATAATTTCAGTGTAAAATGATTCAGTGATAACAACCCTAGTTTATTGTTTGAGGTCACTTGGAAGTAAGTTTCAAATCTAAACTTGAATGCATTAAATGTTTTAAAATTGACATGATCCCCCTTCTTTCTTGAATATTAGAATGGAGGTTGACTCTCAATCATAATAGCTAACCTAGGACTCAACCAAACTAGAACCAAAAACCTCACATCAAAACTTTGCCTTCAAATAGTAAAAAATCTCACGTCAAAAACTCTGCCTTTAAATAGTTTGCTCATACTAATTAATAAAAATTATATATATATATATATATATATATAAATTTTCATGAAAAAAAAAATGAAATTCAAATGTATCTAAGAAAGTGAGGTTGATCACTAATATGCACTTAAGTTAACCTTGGAAAAACCTACTCCATAAACAAAAGGTACAAAAAGGTATCGTATAAAAAGGTTATTCCTACCAAAGTACTCACATTAAAGAAAAGGTTACAATGGACACAATGTTGGCTTTCCTCCATATGTAGTATGGTGCCTGAAAGGTTTGATTATTCAATGATTCATGTAATATGTAAAATGTATGCAAAATTTCACAAGACAATTTACTCCTATCTAGTGTAGATCTTTGTGGCATTAACATGACCTTTCTCATGAGTGTTTTAGTGTGTTAAAATATTTTTGCATGTATTTGGTATAATATTAAGTTTAGAAATACTAGAAATGTTATTAGATAAAGAAAAATATTAGACATTTAAATGATACTTTTTACATTGTACGAGCTAGAAAAGTCTTCCTCTTAACAAAAATAGGTATACCCTCCTCTTTGAAATCAAAGAAACTATTATTTTTTCTAATAGATAAAGTTGTGTCATTTATGTAGTCAAAAGCTTATCTCTTACTTTTTCCTTTAGCCTTGCTCTTTTCCACTTTTATCCATATTTTTTTCCTCATACAATAGATTAGAAAATGATTTACTTCGAGGTTAACTACCATTTTCACAATAAATACTTAATAACTAAATGCAAAGCAACAATCACCTCTAGTAGATTAACTACCATTTTCACAATAAATACTTAATAGCTAAGTGCAAAGAAACAATACAATGGAAAGCATTTTAAGTAGGAAATCCAACTAGAAGATGGTTGTTACACTATTACAACTCAAAGAGCGTATGCAAGCGACTATTACCACTCAAAGAACCTATGCAAGCAAACCATCTTGAGAAACATTTTATCATTCTAGATGTTAGAATGGTAAAAGTGCTGAAAATTCTAAATAAATTACAATAGAGAGTAATAAGTCTCAAGTAGAAGTAGAAGTGCAATGGTAAGTAAAATACATTATAAACAATATTTAAATGATAAATATAGGATATGAGACTCTCTTGATGTATTAGTTTTGTTTATAAAAAAGAATATTGATCAAATCAATAGGTCCCAAAGCACATTATTTCTACATAGATGAAGTCTTTAAATAACATTATTATAATTTAGAAATAGCATAGACAAAATATGGTCATCATTATTACTGAGTTTGGTTATGTAAAATCACCCTTTGTACTAATCATCCCTAACTTAGATTAACCAGTGTAGTGTTGTTGTGAGATAGTAATTTGATTAACATGGTGTTAAAATCTTTAGTGAGATAGTAATTTGATTAATATGGTGTTAAAATATTTATCATTGATATCTATTTAACTGAAGATTCAAATCAGTAAAAAAAAACAATAAAACATTGACCTTCTAAAAATTAAAACTCAAAAAAACTATATAAACTAAATTCAATTATAAATAATCCTCCAATAAAACATCATCATTTCCATAGTAAACTAAGATCAAACACTCCCTAAAAGGATAGGTTGTAATTCTCAATGCTTCCTTATGAAACCACTAACTTCCACAGAAATTAAATTAAGCATCCATAAATCTTTGAATTAATAGAGAACTAAATGTAATTCAAATGGCATACACAAAGTTGGTCTACAGATTCATATAAAAAGAGAGAATTTTTTAATTTCCAAAAAAAAATAATAAGTTCTAACATAGCATTTCACAACCCTCACTAGAATTGATCTCCACTGCCCTAAACAAAAGGAAAGTATGCCATAGATCCTGCGCTTAGAATTTATCCCCAACTAATGTGATCAAATTCCCAACTTACGTGCTAGTGATCACATGGATGTTTGTCACCTCCACAACTCCATTTTGAAAATTGATCTCCATCACCCTAAAGAAAAGGAACTTATGCCTTAGATCCCACCCTTAAAGTTTATCCCTCACTCATGTGTTAGGGATGACATATAGGAAAAAGATCAATGTTCATGCCTTGGAATATAGAGAAAAATTTAGATTTTTGGTAGTCTCCCACTGACATCCCATACAGATGAAGAGTCAACTAGTCCTTGATATAAGGATAATGTAACATGAGGTAGTAATTTGAGACTTCTCAAGCAAGTCTTATAATTGAGTGCTCTCTTAACTTATTAATTCACTCCAATGATTATTCAAAGTCTTATCATTTAATATTTTATTAAAAAATATGCAATGCATGGTTAAGCTAGATATTTATATGAGACGAAGGAAGGGAAGCTTCACTATATGAGAGCATGCCTTTCATGCATAACCCATATGGGTGCATGCCATGATATGGACCCACATATATCAAGGCAAGGGTGCATGAATGTCTCACGATTTCCATGATTCCATGGTTCGTGAACATTCATGGTTCCATAGTTCGTGGTTCATTGACCATATACAACATGATCTCGTGCCTCTATATGATATGTCATGGATATGCCTCTATATGATATATCATGGATATGCATCGTGTGGCATTGTGTTTTGCCAGGAATGTGCACTCACCTTTGTCTATAACTAATATTTCTAGAAGGTGAAAAATGGGTTCTATCTGGTGTTTAATGCTCGTCATCGTTCATAACGTTGTAGAATTTTACTAGAAGCCCAATAGTCACAACAAAGTGTGATTTTGCTTGTTGAGATTATTAACAGCATTGGACATTCATACAACCTTCGAAAAGAACATGATATTATTAATATCATTGGCCATTCACACAACCTTCGAAAAGGACATCACGCTGGGTCTTAGGCAATGTTTAAACATTCTGCAAAATGACAAACACATATTAGAGTTTCCATGAGGACATGAAACTTTGATCATAAGTAAGGTGGAACTCTTCTCAAAGAAGTGAATCCATTTATACTTGTTTAATCAACACTCTATATATGCATGAAGTGATTATACATGGTTAAAGTTTCAAATTAATGTCATTTTGCATAATAGATGGATGGTTTCCTTACTCTTATCCTTAACAATGTCTAAGCACCATATGTGCTATTATTTATTAGGAACTCTAAATATGTATGACACCCTCATTTAGGAATCGAACTTTGACCAAACCAATATGGTTGGGCTCTCTACCTTGGGGAGAGTATCGCATCATACATAGTGAAAGTTACATGACCTTGTTAAGACTTTAACACATGTTCGAGTGCTAAATAAATGTTAATGTGGATAATGCTTAGACGTTTCCCTTAGCCCTAACAATGTCTTGTACAAATTAAATATTAATGATAAGACATCAAAAGAATTCAATATCAATGATTAATGAGTCCAATTATTTGATTTGATGTTAATAATCAACTCAATAAAGTAATTAAAAAGTTGAAAATAACACTTACCTATGATAGCAATGTATATGCACCATGCAACTAGTAAGTCACCCATAATTAAATATCAATGATTAATGAGTCCAATTATTTGATTTGATGTTAATAATCAACTCAATAAAGTAATTAAAAAGTTGAAAAGAACACTTAACTATGGTAGCAATGTATATGCACCATGCAACTAATAGGTCACCCATAATTAAGCCGTGTTGTACATCTGTCAAAATCATGCAATAATTATAGTATATTGTCTATACGTAGGTTGCAATCCTTTACACCACTATGAATCCAATCATACCCTTCTACACAATGTAGAGTACAAATGTGTCCCTAGCATACACTTTGACAATCGCATTGTGAAAATTGTGTTTGTGCAATGGTCTAACAATGTATGAACAAACTTACAATTACGTGGAAAGTTACACCTCATATATGATTAGCAAAGTATAAGCACTGTGTGACTTCGACACATGTACATAAAGGACTAATTATAGTCATTTAGTATGGTACATAGACACTTTCCATCGAGGACCAATATGCACTATTCATAGACGTTAAACTTATTTCTTGATGTCACAATGTTGATCTATTATAATCCTTCATGTGTAAAAGAATGCGTTATTTTGTTCTTCATAAACTTAAGATATGAGTGCATTGATATGCTTCAACAACTAAACAATGTTTGTGAATAGTGTAAACCTAGTAAAAACTATAAGAAAAACAACATTTAAGGTACCTCGTCTCCTTTGGAAATCGTTGAAATGCAAAAGCATGTCTTCTTTCATCTTGGGTTGTATACCTTTATTTCCTACTCAAAATTGAATCAATATTGAATATGAGAAAAAGGCCTAAGGAAGGTTGATTTTGGCATATTTATGCAGTTTAAATAAAAAGAAAACCATAAATGTCTAAGGACTTCACATAGGCTGAAATAACTTACAAAAGCATAAGCAACACAATCTATGAAAATCTTACTGCATTAGTGGTGTATTAAATCAATTAAGCTAGATTACCCAAGATGACAATTTCCAGTGAAATTAACCAAATGTACATCTACATCTATAGAAAAAAATAGATGCATGATAACATCCTACTAAGTTCTTAATGAAATCACCAATATGTCAAGGATATGTATTGCATTGTGTTTTGTAGGGAAGTTGCACTCTCCTGTGTCTATAACTAATAATTCTAGTAGGATACTCAATGCTCATTGTCGTTATATGGCAAATATTATGCACCATGTAGTAAGTCAATGATTGGTTTACTGTCTTTCCATCTTGTGCATTCAATAGTGAATGGTGTGTATTGAAGAGATAAGATGGAAAGACAGTAAATCAATCATTAGCTTACTGCATGGTGCATAAAAAATTCGTCATTGTATCTTTGTTTCTTTATTTATATAAAGTAAAAACTTCTTATTTCTTTTCCTGACCCATTGTACAATTGTACTATGAAGCCCACTAATCACAACAATGAATGCTTTTGCTTGTTGAGATTATTGACATCATATGACATTCATACAACCTTCCAAAGGGCCTTTATGCTAATTCTTAAGCAATGTTTAAACACTATGCAAACTAGCATAAATTCAAGATTCTGACACATGTGTTAGAGTTGATTCCATGGAAGTATCATATACAAAACAACACTACTCGAGATGGGGAACCCAACCATACACTTCTAATCAATATGTTATATGTGCATGAGGTCGTCGTACATTATAAAGTTCTGAATTAAAGTTGTTTTGCATAGTGGATAGACACTATCATTGCTATTATCCCCAGCAACGTCTAAGCACCGTGTGTATTGACATTTACTATGAACTGTATAACTCCTTACTATGCCCTCATGCAAGCATGAAACTTAGCTCAAACCAATATGGTAGGCTTCCCCACCTTGAGTAGAGTACTACCATATATATAGTCAATATATCCATGACATCCTTGTGGAGACTCTAACATGTGTTAGAGTGTCTAATAAATCTCAATTTGCATCCTGCTTAAACATTGCTCTTAGCCCTAACAATGCTTTGTACAAATTTAATAAAAGCATTAATGATAAGATATCAAAAGAGTTCTATATTAACGACTAATGAGTCTAGTTAGTTTGATTATGATGTTTACAATTCATTAATAGTGTAATTTAAATTTTAAAAAGAGTGCTTAACTATGAAATGTGATGCCAGTGTCTATGCATCATGTAGGTAGCCAATGATTAAACCATTGCATACATGTGTCAAAGCCACATTCTAGTTTTGATCTTCTCACCATATGTGATGCACAACCCTCCTCACAACTAAGAGTCTAGTTGTACCCCTCTATGCAACATAGAGTATCGATGCAACCCTAAAGAGTGAGTGATATCCACCTGACACACTATCAATCATTGGTAATGTGCCCTCTTCACCTTATCAGTTGGATGGTGGATAATGTGGTATCCAACAGGGGAAGATGATACACTACCAATGATTGATAGTGTGTCGAATAGATATCACTTACCACCCTAAAAAACACTCTAACAATGACACATTGAAAATCACTATGTTTATGTACTACACAAGGTGACTTACCTTCAGTGTGCAACTCTAGAGGGTGTATCTTAGGGTTGTGCTTGCACCATATGTTATGCAAAAAGGTACGGACGGACTCGTAGTGGTGAAAAGGGTTGCCCCCTATGTACGACTAGCAAACTTTAAGCACTACACAACTCAAGCACATGTACGAGAAGGCCCTAATTATGACCATTCTACATGGTTCATAGATGCTTCACATTAAAAGCTGCATTGCACCGTGCATATACATTGTCCTCGATAGACCTTAAATGGCTTGCTTTTTAAGGTCACATTGTTGATATATTCTAATCATTCATGTGCGCTAATTTGTTGTTGTTCTTCACATACTTCGGCTATGAGCGTATTGATGCAACTAAATAGTGTTTGCAAATAGAAGTAGAAACCTAGTGACAAAAATTTAGAGAATACATTAGCGTGTATTATAAATATTCCAAATTTGCTCCAGCATAAAAAGGAATAAACATTTCTCTGGCGCATTTCAAATGTTATTTTTTTATTGAACTTCAAATAATGGCTAACCTTTCCACGGTGCCTCGTTCTAAGTCCATCTCCATCGATTAGATTTTGTGCTGCATGTGAATAATCAAACAGCTTCACAAGCCCTCGATCCCACCTACCCGAATGGAATAGCTCATACCTGCCGAAAAATAATACCGCATTTGGAAGTGAAAATTCTGTGTAGTGTGAGTATTTCATCCTAGACTCACAATTAACAACTACAACTAAATGTGTTATGCTTATTAAACACAATGCATATATAATCCACCGATGGGAAAATAAACAGGTTGTCGCTATCAAAAACTCCCATATAGAGAAAAAAACACATTTTAAGTACCTCGTCTCCCTCGGAGATTCCTAAAATGCAATGCAGTATAATAAAAAAGCGTATCTGCTGGAATACGACGCTTTTTCGCTTAGTATTGAAGAAATCTTTTCCAGTATTGAGGAAAGTTGTACAATTGCATAATATAAGAAATAATGATAAACATCTTGTAAAAAAATAATGATAAATATTAACTACTTTATAGTCTTTGGACTTGGAACTTTGTTAAAAAAATAATGATAAATATTAACCACCCTACAGACTTTGGACCTAGACCTTTGTTAAAAGAGACAAAGACAACAATATTTTCCAAAAGCACCATCTGAAACTGAAATGGACTGTATGGTAAAACCTGATAGTAAAGGGCCAATGATTTGGCCCTTTGCCAGCAACCGTTTTCGGTGACCTTGCCTGCCGCGGGACACTGCACCTCCTTCTGGCGACGACCCACGACAAACGCCCTATTCCGACAGACGATATGAAACCGGCAACAACAAGATAACTTGCAGAATGAAGGTTTTTGGGCCATTGCATTTATTTCAGACCAACCACTCATTTCAGACCAAGCAACCACTCTTGGTCTGAAATTCAGATGCTGTTGTAACCTTCAATGTGGTCTGAAATTCGGATGCACTTGTCGACCTTCTGACAGATATCAAGTCATTGCAGATTATCATATCTATTAGAGCAAAGGGCAAAATGGCATCACGTCGTACCAAGTTATCATATCTATTGGAGCAGAGGGCCAAATCATTGCCCCTTTAGCCTACGCCCATGGTAACTACTTGTTAGAATGAACTCCTGTACGAAAAACTTTCAATAATTAAAGCTAAATTAAGGTAAGGCAACAATCTCCAGTGAAATTACTGGAATGGATTTACAGAAACAGTAAATAAAATAATGAAAAAAATGTATGACAAAATCCTTTGAAGTTATCACTGAAATCATAGCTTTTGGCCAGGCAAAAACTTTTGAAGTTATCACTGAAATCATAGCTTTTGGCTATGAGCAAAAACTTAAACATCAGAACAAGCTTTTATTAAAAAAAAAAAGATAGGATAAGTTTTTCGTCCAATGTCATAAACTCTCACATGGATATGGATATTTTGGATATTTTGTACCAAAGATCCAGTACCAAAACATGACATGGAATTTAAGGTAAACAATATGCACCCAGTAGCAGCAGAACATTTAATACTCTATATGTTAGAGTATATACCATTTGATTTAAAAGTATTTTAAATCGAATATGTTAGACTATATACCATTTGATTTAAAGGTATTTTAAATGGAATGGTATATTTGATTTAAAGGTATTTTAAATCGAATATGTTAAACTATATACCATTTGATTTAAAGGTATTTTAAATGGAATGGTATATATTCCAGCATATAGAGCATTAAATGTTCTGCTGCTGCCAGGTGCATATTGATAATGACTATTGATCAGTTCTCAAATCACTTGGACAAGAGGTGCATATTGATCACATGATATGAATCCTGTACCAAAACATGACATGAATCAGTACCAAAACATGACATGGAATAAAACATGATATGGATCCTGTACCAAAACATTACATAAAATCTAAGACAAACAATATGCACCCAGTAGCAAAACATTTAATACTTTATATGTTAGAGTATATATCTTCTGAGTATATACTATTTAATTTAAAAATATTTTAAACCCAATAATATATATTCTAACATATAGAGCATAAAATATATAATATATATTCTAGCATATAGAGCATAAAATATATGCATAAAATGTTATATTCTATGCATATAAAGCATAAAATGTTTTGTGCCAGATACATATTTTACTGCCAAATGCATATGAATAATACATATTGATTATTTCTGAAATCACTTGACAAGAGGTGCATATCGATAAATCGCTTGACAAGAGTGCATATCTCAAATCATGACTATTGATCAGTTCTCAAATCACTTGGACAAGAATTCGAGAATTGTCCAGTGTGTACAAAATTACAGTGTGCATCACGAAATTTAGCCTCGGAAATCTTGAAAGCATCGGTGCACGTCCCAATAATCTCATTCAAGACTCATTTCCAAATCTTGGAAAAATAAGATCCATTAAACCCTAATTAAAGGGGTTAGCAGATGCTGGATTTAACGATTTTCTCCACGAAGAGCCGAAATGCGGCTTAAAAATCTGCAGCCGTCGCCTGTGCCTCTTACCAGACAAAGCGAAAGCATGGACTCATTTTATCTGCAGAAACTTTGAATTCTTCCACGGCAAGCGACATAAGCAGCGGTAGTGCATTTCCTACCCTACTTAGGGCTTCATTAAATATGAATTTCAAAGGAAAATGCTAACAACGGCCCATCAAGATAGTCCGACAGAAATTGTGACGGAAGTCTCGGCATCAGGTCGGCAATGGTAGAAGGTTTGGAAGTGGTTTTCGAGCCCGTGACAGGGCAGATCCGTGTGGAGATGAGGTAGAGCATACTGCGTGGAGAAGAGAGCGCTTCACACAAAAATATTAATTTAATAAAATAATCGCATCACACTATGCTCTTAGCTGTTAAATGGCTGCACGCGTTTAATGGGAAGAGCGGCCACTACTTACGTAAAAGAAAAGAAATTCTGACGAGTGTGGCGCACCAGAGGAACGAGCGCTCGGCATGAGCCACGAAGGAGACGGGGAAACGACTCACGATGCGAAAGAAATGTATCCCGGGCTTCCAGCTAGTGGATGAAGAAAATATGGTGAAACACGTGGAAAAGTTCGTCAGTGGGGAATAT
>JASDQU010739813.1:0-18175 GCA_032191745.1 Picea mariana | reverse complement strand
TAAAAGAAAAGAAATTCTGACGAGTGTGGCGCACCAGAGGAACGAGCGCTCGGCATGAGCCACGAAGGAGACGGGGAAACGACTCACGATGCGAAAGAAATGTATCCCGGGCTTCCAGCTAGTGGATGAAGAAAATATGGTGAAACACGTGGAAAAGTTCGTCAGTGGGGAATATATGGCTTAACACGTGGAAAGTTGTAATACAGTTTTTTTTTTAATGCCTAGGGATTTTACTCGAAGCTAAGAAAATAAATTTATGATATGCAGGCTTGGAATTTCAATATCATCTTTCTTGTCAAATCAAAATTCGATGATTTTTTAAAAGCTTTAATGAAAAATATTATACAATTTGAGTGGGTCTAATGGTTAAGAACATGTGTTTCCTTTTAAGAGGTCACATGTAGGGTATGTATACTTTCGTAGACTTTACCAGTCAAATCGTTGGGTGGAGGGGGTCCTTGTCCCACAAACAAGGGGGTCTCATACACCAATTTGGTGCGCTGGCTTGGCCACGACCTTAAAAAAAATAGATAGATAGATAGATAAAAGTTCTTTTATGTAAATTTTTGAAAAATATAATTTGAGTGGGATAAAAATCAATAATAATTTTAATGCTAATAAAAGATTGTAAGAGTAAGATTGTGTTTTTCTTGTATGTAAGGAAATAAGTCAATAATCTATGATCTAAAAATATTTGGTAAAAGTGAAAGTCTATCCCCTTACATAGTAGTTATTGAGTTAACTTCTAAGAGGAACATGAGAAAAAGATTGATATATTATGCTTGGGGGCTAGGAAAGATGCCTATTCATTGTGGATGGTCTCTCTCCCAAAAGAATCACGAATCATGTTGACGAGAGCTCCTTATTCTCAAGGATAAGATACATGGTCACACGTTTTGGGTTAATAATATGGTTGTAACATCTATTCTCATTCCATAGCCAAAGAGATCATCAAATGTTCACCCCTTTCAATGCAAAGCATGGATAGTATATGTAGGGGAAGATATGAGTGGAGGCTCTTACTACTCATGCACTTGAATAGTTGGTCGGCTCAAGGTGTTATTGAATGCAATATGTGTGGGAATTCATTGTAATGTGGGATCATTCGACCAATGGAAATGAGGTACATTGGTTTTTGTCTGGTGGAGAAGAGAGTTCTTTGGCTCCACTGAGTCTAGTTTGGGCACTCTAGTGTGGTGGTTGTCTCGAGTTTCAGGAAATTTGGTGCTTGCGTGTGTCTGGTGTGGATCAACAATGAACTAGTGAGCACGAGTTGTCCGATGTTCTCAATGCCAACGATTTTTCTTGAATGTTTTGGCAATTTTCAAGTTTCCCAAATGCCTTTTCCTATTGCCTCTCTATTTGCATTTCCACCTTTATGCGGTCAAATAAATCAGTCTACTATGAAATTTAGCAAAGTTGGGATTGGTATAAAATATCAATGGTTTTCATTTAGAATTGGGGAATGTAGTTGGAATTTTTTGTGGCTCGACATCTTTTCCGTGCAATATTTTTTTGCGGTTAATATGGGTGATATCGACTGGAGAGATATGAAGAAGATCCTCCGTAGGAACGAGGAGGCACACCAAGAAAATAGTCAAACTCTTCATAGCATCACTATGAAATTGTCTCAGTTGGAACAAGTCATAGTTGGAAGTGTGGCTAATGTCTTGGAAATGCTCTAGGTACAGATGTAGAGGATTGATGCTTTAGAGGTTGAATGTCGACAACTGCAAAGATGATTATGCCATAGCAAATGTACTCTTTCTCACGGGGACCAAATAACCATGATTCTGCAAATTGCATTCAATGGGTGTATAGAGAGGAAAAATTAGGGGGTCAGCCACATGACCCCATGGAAGTCGAAGAGTTGGGCCCTCTCCTCTCTCGCAAATGGAAGGAGGCTTAGGATGGAATCTAAACTTAGAATTTTATGTATTTTTGTGTTGCTCAGCTTTTAAACCAATTTGTGAAAATAGTTGTCAACGGAAATCTTTGGAAGTCTAACTTAGAAGATGTTTTAAAAACTTAGCTTGTATATATAAATCTATAAATCCAAAAGGACATTCTTGGTATTTTTTATGTAAAAGTTATAGTTATGTAGCGGTCTCCTTTTTCTAATAAAAATCCAATTAGGTTTTTGTTAAAAATAAATAAAAATAAAAACTTCCATTTAGAATTAATAGCCAATAATAATTATTCTAAATACTCATTGACACTAAATTATGATAAATTTTATCACCTTAAAATAAAAAAATATATTTTTTTATGTATCACTTTATATGCAAACGGAAGGGGGTGTGCTAATACCATTTGGCCCCTGAGAGATTAGGAAGGAAATTTGGAGAACTCTTTTAAGGGGATGGAAAGACTGGGGAAAAATCACTTTCAAGAACTCTTTAGAGCAGAGAATCAAGCTACAATAGAAGAAGTGGTTTGAATGGCCCAACTCTTTCCAAGATTTGTTGATGAAGAAGACAATAAACTATTGATGGAAGAAGTCTCAGAAGAACAATTAAAAGAAGTTCTTCATAGTTTTTAAAAAGACAAAAGCCCAGGTCCAAATGGCTGGACTATTGAATTTTTTCTAGGTTTGTATGATTTTTTGGGTCAGGATTTGCTCAAGTTGGTAGAGGACACCAGATCTTCAGGTTGAATACCTCAAAGATTAAACTCTACCTTCATAGCTTTAATTCCAAAAACTGATAATCTGATGACTTTGGATGATTTTCGTCCAATTTCTCTTTGTAACTGTATCTACAAAATTGTTTCAAAATTTATAGCAAGAAGGGTGAAAAGGATACTCTCAGAAAGAATTTCAAGTGAACAGTTTGGATTCTTGGAAGGCAGACAAACACATGAAGTGATAGGGGTAGCACAAGAAGGGTTACACAACATTAAATCTAGGAAAATGAAGGGAGCAGTGCTAAAAATCGACCTCTCAAAAGCCTATGACAAAGTAAGTTGGCTTTATATTCAGTACTAACTCACTTGGGCTTTGCAATTCCTTTCATAAGATGGATCATGAGTTGTATCTCAATAGTTTCCTTTGTAGTGCTTATAAATTCACACTTTTTTCATTCAGAAAGAGGCTTAAGGCAGGGTTGCCCTCTTTCTCCTATGCTTTTTCTCTTAATCGCAGAAGGACTCAACAAAGAAATTTTGGAGGCAAAAAGATTAGGATCCTTCTCTGGAATCAAAATTTCCCAAACTCTCCAGATTACACATCTGCTCTTTGTGGATGATGTGTTGATCTTTAGTATGGGCTCTAGACAGGATGAAGAGACATTAAAAAACATCCTAAGTCTTTTCTCAAAAGCAACAGGCATGGAAATTAATGAAGGAAAATCATCCCTCACTACAAATTTTCTCACCAAAGAAGAGCGACTTGTCTTCAGGAAAATTTTTCCTTTTGAGGAAAAGAAGCTTGATGATGGTTTAAAATACCTGGGATTCATATTAAAACCAAATGATTATAGAAAGGAAGATTGGAAATGGCTATTGAATAAATTTGGAAGAAGATTAAAACTTTGGAGCCATAGGTGGCTTTCACATGCAGGTAGACTCGTACTTGTCAAATCGGTATTGGAAGCCATACCAGTCTACTGGATGCCACTCTCATGGATCCTGAAAGGAATCTTGGAAGCAACTAGAAAAATCACTTTCATGTTTCTTTGGAATGGCAAGAAAGAAGCTCATGTGACTCCATGGGTTCGTTGGGAAAAGATTGTTGCTCCTAAGGCTCTTGGAGGTTGAAGGTTGAAAATTATTTTTCTCTTCTCAAAAGAACTGGCGGAAAAATGTGGATGGAAAATTTTAAAAACCACCAGTCTCTGGACCAGGGCAGGGGTGATTTTAAGGATGCAAATTTATTTTAAAATGTAGAAACCTGGGTGAATCTTACTAATCCTTCATATGCCAACTATAAAATATTGGCAATATTTTTGTAAAAATATTCAATTTCTAAGGATTTCATATAGTTTGTATAAAATTTTGGCGATCTTTAAGGTAAAATAATTTTATCCTATAAAATTTGGGCAAGTCATTTTTAGAATAACGATTTTTTTGGGGGGGAAAAACCATGGAAAATTAGCCCATGAGCGAAATTTAGCCCCTAAAATCATCCCTGGACCAGGGTAGTGTTTCAAAAATATATTGAGCCAGATTCTTTGGAGGCCTGGATTAGGAATCCACAAAAATCGTTGAAAGGAGCATCGATGATTTGGAAGGTGGTTATCAAATCCTTCTTGGTCATCGAAGAAGGTTTGGCTTGGAAGAGAGGAAAATGGGAAGCGGGTTAGATTGGAAACAAACCCTTGGCCGGGGTGCAAACGACAACATATTATTCCTGAACACCTTGTAAATCATTTGAGAACCCGAGGTTATGATACTTTAAATAAACTTGCAGAGCCAAGATTAACAACTATCTGGTCCCAAGGATGGAAATCAGAAAGGTTGTTGGGTTTAGAAGAGGAGGATGTCACGGAATTGGATAGATATATAACAATTTTAAAGAGATCATAGATTAGGCTCAAGAATTGTGAGGATGAACTTATTTTGGATTCTTCTCCTTCAGGGATTTACACACCCAAGGATGGATATACTAGACTAAACCTAGATTTGTTTCAAAGAGAGTTAGTCTGGTGGCGGAAAAATATTTGGAAGTTGAATTGTCCGGCCAAGACAAGATTATTCATGTGGAATGTCTTATCAAACAAGGTGTCGACCTGGGATATCCTATAAAAGAGAAATAATCATGGTCTAGGCTAATGCTATCTCTGTAAATATGAAGGGGAATCAACACTTCATATCTTCTTGGAGTGTCGATACATCAAAGAAGTTTGGAATGAAATTTTGAGATTTTTGGAAATCCGATGCAGTTGGATTGGTCATTTGGTGGAACAAGCCTAGCAGGATTGGTGGTTGGGTAGAGATAACAAGGGATTCAAAGCCTTACCTCTTTTGGTAATCTTGGGTGTTTGGATAGCTCAGAACTCCCTCATTTTTAAAGGAGCCACCTGTAATGTCCCCCACCTCTTAATGAAGAGGTTTGGAGATACTTGGTAGTCTAGTTGTCCCCACTAGACTATAGTCTCATGCATCATGGGGAGAAATTCAACCCAAATCCATTACCTAAGCACAACGTTATATTATTAAGATGACTTTGGGAGGAAAAGGTAACTAAAGGAAAGAAAAGAGCATGTGTGGAAAAGTTAGGAGTTAACCCTAGGGGTTAACTAAACCAACAGAGAAATAGATCTGGAGTATAAAGAAAGGAAGGGCACACTTCTCATTCATTCTGGATTATTATTACATTTTGCATTTGCGCTCTTGACCACAAAAGAGTTTTGAGGGTTTTGAGACTACAAACCCTAGAGAGGAACTCGGTGGTGAAATATCCCACCTCTCTTGATCCAATCTTGGTCTTGAGGATGCAATACTCCTCCCACACTATTCTACAACAGTTACAGGTACCATCAAGCATTCAGGGAAAGAACAGTGCACAACCTAGGGGGTTTCCAACAAGGAGGGTGTACCATTGAAGGAAGAAGAGTTTGATCCAGGAGATAGAGGAGGATTTTGGACTTTTGGACATCTGGGTTTTCTCTGTAGGGCCTCAAACATCATTCCTAGCATATTTGGAGGGAGGTTTACTTGCCATCGGATTTATTGGAGCTTGGAAAGAGTTGGAGAGAAGGAGGGTGCATTGCAGAAAGGGGTTTTAATAGTTTGGAGGAGAATATACTCATTATTCAACTGGAGACTTCACCAAGGGGTTTTTCTTGCCCCAATCTACATTTCCAGCCAGTTTCATAGCATTTGGAGGCTGCTGGTAGTGAGGCCAAATTATTGGGTCTCTACAGTCATCAAGGAGGGCACAACTCAATTTGGGGTTCTAGTTATAGGAGGAGAATATCTCTATCTTTCAGCCTGAGACTTAAGGAGGGGGTTTGCCTTGCCCTGATCTACTATTCCATCCAGTTTCAGAGAATTTGGAGGATTCTAGCAAAAGGGCTGAAATATTGAGTTTATTCAGCCATCTAAAAGGGTGCAACTTAGCCAGGGGGGTTTTGATCTAAACCTTGGAGGGAAATAAATTAATCCTATATCTTGCCTCATCTTCTTATATTTCCTTTGGAGGCTTATATCTTCAATCTTGAGCATTTTGTAGAATCTCTTATTCCAGTTGGAGGCTTTTATTGGTATTCTTCCAGATCTATAGATCTGTTGTATCAGATTCTCTATATTATCTAAATAAAGGTCTGATCTGAGTTATTTGGTTCCATATTGGTGTCTCTTGTTATATATTGTCTTTCTTTATGATATATATTCAGATCCATGTCTACCTTCTTTAATATCAAACACATAAACCCTAATGTGCAACTTCATGAGAAAACCTGCAAACACACATCCAAACAATAGTAAACAATGAACTATTATTGTTTCCAACGAAAACATTGGCTTGGGAACATTACAGTGGTATCATAGCGTTGATCCTCCCAACCAATGTGGATTAGCACATGCATAAGTTCAGTGGTATCTATATGGACAGACACAAAAATAAGACAAGTGAACCTGAGGTAGAAATGGAAGGTTCGGGGGAGGACAGTGAGCCACAAGTTCTAGCAAGTTTTGCAAAAGAGTTACAACAATCCATACGTCAGATAGAAAGTGCACTTGTGCACCATCTACAGGAGAACCAGGAGGCAATGCGCATGGGACATTTTGAGAGTAATTTCCAGCCAGGATAAGATTGTGCAACTCCTATTACAGATGACCCATGCAGGAAAGGGGCCAGAAACCTATGCAAACAAATAAGTCAACAGGTCTCATGGGTAAACTAGACCTCATCAGGAACAAAGCCTTCACTACCACACTGAGGGATAGAGTTATGGAGGAGGGGATCCTAAGGGGATAACACACAATAGAACTACCCCTAGACCCTACCTACCTACATTTTTGGATAACCAACCATAACACAACTATCATGATGAAATGAGGAAAATTTTGAGCAATATGTCAGGGAATATAATTCATTGAGTGCATGATTCCAAAGACAAGTCACACTGGATCAATATTGTGGGATCAGATTCAGGGGTAAGCCTAAACAGTATCACTGTAACAACTATGAATTGGAGCGTAGGGAAAACAAGATGGAAATCCCATACTTTGATGGGTCTTCCAAAGTGACTATGCAAGCTTGGGTGCAAAAACTTGATACCTACCTACAACTTAACCCAATGAGAGAGATGGATGCCATCAATTTTTCCACCATGTACTTGGAGGGAAAATCTCATTACTAGTGTTACCATGGGTTAACTGCACTAGGCCACAATTAGATCATTGCTTACACAGAGTTTACACAGAGGCTTATTGATAGGTTTGACCAGGGGGATCAAGAGCTACATTTTAGGGAACTCACCCAGCTCAGACAAACAGGGTCACCATATGTATATATAGAGGAGTTTCATAGGATAGCAGTTATGGTGTAGAATGTGTCTCAAGAGAGACTTATGGTGCTCTTCATAGAGGGGTTGATGGAACCCTTAAGGGGTTGGGTCAAGGATTTTAATCCTACCAACTTATAGGATGCCATATAGAATACTAGGGACTTTGGATCAGCAACAAAGACTGGATTTACCCCTAGACCTCCTCTAAAATCAGGTGGAAGAGACCAAAGACCTCCCATGAACTAGGAGGGAAGAGATCAAAGGGAGTTTGACTGAGGAAGGGGTAGAATGAATAAGACCACTTTGAGGGAATTGAGAAGGAAGCATTTGTGCTTTACTTGCGAAGAGCCTTGGTATCCAACACACAAATGCATGGGCAAAGGCAAGGCTCACTACATTGAAGTGGTTTCTGATGATGAGGAGGAGGAAGGTTTCAACCATCTATAGAACATGGAGGAAGATCCCACAGAAAATGCATAAGAGGAGGATGCCAGTCATGGCCTTGTAGTATATGAGAAGGTAACAATAACATCATTCAGTGGGGTACCCAAATTCAACACCTTCAGGATGAGAGGGGTGTTATAGGGGAAGAAAGTTTCAATTATCATTGATGGGGGTGTTTCACACAACTTTATTGATTCATCCTTATTGCAAACAAGACACATACCTACAGTTGAATTTGAAGGGTTTCATGTGGAGGTAGCAGGGAGTGCACTATGCCGTGTGACATGTATATTCCAGGAATGAAGATTACATTGGGCAGGCATGATTTGGCACAATATTTCTATGTAACGGACCTTCTAGAAACTAATATCATCCTTGGAGTTTAGTGGATTAGTACGTTGGGGCCAATCACTACCAACTACAAGACCATGGAGATGTCTTTCATAGAGGAAAATGGGAAAAAGGTGGTTCTCAGGGGCATGACAGGAAACACAACTACAACAAAGCGCATAGAGGCCATGTTCAAGAGGGAAGACATTGCATATGCAACATAATGTAGAATATCGATTCAGGTGGATAAGAAAGGGGATACTCACTACTCACTAGAGATTCAAAGAATCATTGATAGGCACAACAAGGTCTTTGAACCCATTCCACCAGGAGCACCACCAGATAGGGGGTTTGAGCACATCATAGAATTGGAGGAGGGAGTGAAACCTGTCATCACCACTCCTTACAGGCACCCAAAGAAATATAAAGATGAGATTGAGAAGGCCATTAAAGAACTGTTAGACATGGGCCACACTAGGCCAAGTTTTAGTCCCTTTGCATCTTCAATAGTGTTAGTGAAAAAGAAGGATGTGACCATGTGCATATGCATTGATTACAGGGATTTGAATAAAAAGACGATAAAAAACATATACCTCATCCCTAGGATTGATGAGCTATTGTATGAGCTTCATGGGGTTGTATACTTCACAAAGATTGACTTGCTCTCTGGCTATCATAATATTAAGATGAGGGAGAAGGATGTACCCAAGATCGTTTTCAAATGTCGCTATGGTCACTATGAGTTCTTGGCAATTCCATTTGGGATGACTAATGTGCAAATCACCTTCCAATATTGCATGAATCATGTCTTTAACAAGAAATCAAGGAAGTTCCTCATAGTCTTCTTTGATGACTTATTGATCTACAACAAAACTTGGGAGGAGCATCTTCAGCATGTAGAACAAATTCTGGCTATCATGGAAGGGAAATCCTTGTATGCAAAGGACTCCAAATGTGAATTTGGAATGAAAGAGGTTCTCTATTTGGGACACATCATTGGGGTGAAAGGGATACATGTACACCAAGAGAAGATACAATCCATACTTGACTGACCCACACACAAGACCCTCACAAAATTGAAAGGGTTTCTTGGCATTTGTTGCTATTATAGGAGGTTTGTCAAAGGTTTCTCCCAACTTTTTGCACCTTTGAATGATTTGAACAGGGAGGGCGCATTCAAGTGGAGTTCAGAAGAACAAATGAATTTTGTCAGGATGAAGAAGATGATGAGCACTTGTCTGGTCTTGGATTTACCAGATTTCGCATAACCCTTTATAGTGGAGTGTGATGCCTCAGGGGAGGGAATTGGAGCAGTGCTTATGCAGAATAGGAACCCTATTGTCTATGAGAGCCGAAAACTTAGGGGTCATGAGATTATCTACACCATCTATGACAAAGAGATGTTAGCAATCATGCATGCATTGGCTAAATTCAGGAAATACTTGGTTGGGGAAAAAATTGTTGGAGGACAAATTACAATATCCTCAAGTAATTTTTGGATAAAAAAGACTTAAATGAGAGGCAACAGAAATGGGTTAGCAAGATCCAGGCTTATGAATTTTACATTGAGTTTGTCAAAGGGAAAAATAATGTGGTAGCAGATGCATTATCCAGAAGACCATCAGTTTATGCTATGACTGACATTTCAGTGGACTAGAAGGCCCACCTTTTGGTGGAATACTCAAAAAACAGGTTTGCATGTGAATTGATGGATGGTTACAAGATGACAACTTCACAATTGTGGACAAAATCATATACTACAAGGGTTGAATCTTCTTGGTCCTTGAGTCAACCTTTAAAACAAAAGTGCTACAAGCATGCCATGATTCACCAGTAGTAGGACATCAGGGGTTCATCAAGACATACAGGCAAGTAAGGGAAAGATTCACTTGGAAGGCTTTGAAGGAAGATGTTATGCGCCACATCAAGGAATGCACCACTTTTCAAGTAAACAAGGATGAGCACACTCATCCAACAGGATTACTGCAACCACTTCCCATTCCTCGGCACAAATGGGAAAGCATATCTATGGATTTCATCATGGGATTTCCCAAGGCCTAGGTCAAGGATTTCATTTTTGTGGTGGTGGATAGGTTAACCAAGTTTTCACACTTTTTCTCCATTGCCACAAACTACAGTGCATCACAGGCTGCATATTTGTTCTTTAGGGAGGTTTTCAGATTGCATGGTTTACCCAAAACCATTGTGAGTGACAGGGACATCAGGTTTATGAGCACCTTTTGGCAGGATCTATTCAGGTTAGTGGGTATAGCCTTAACCCCTATTACTAGCTATCATCCCCAAACTAATGGCCAGACATAGATAGTCAACAAGTGGGCTGAAGGCTACCTTCATAATTATGTGTCAGGGCAGCATAAGGCATGGGTTAAGTGGATTCATTTGGGGGAATATTTATACAACACCACCCATCATATGTCTATTAGTATGCCACCATTTAGAGCCTTATACCATTATGATCCCCTCTCCTTTCTGGAGATTGTCTTTGGTGACAACAGGGCTCCCATGGTTTAGGATTGGATTTAGCAGACTCAGGATATACTCAGAGAACTTAAGGACCACCTACAAAGGGCACAGAATCAACAAAAGGTACAAGCAGACAAGCACAGGGTGGATCACACATTTGAGGTTGGTGATTTGGTTTACTTGAGGCTTCAACCATACAGACAGACATCCATTAAGAGGAGTGGCGCAGAAAATATTCAACCTCGCTTCTTTGGACCAAGGGTTAACATAAAGGTAAGGGTCGTGGGATATGAGCTTGATCTACCACATGGCATCAAAAGCCATAATGGTTTCCATGTGTCATGCTTGAAGAGAGCCATAGGTAAACACATCATTCCTATTGAGGAACTACCACCCTTGGGTGAAGAAGGGCAGTTGATATTGGTTCTAGAAGAAATATTAGAAGTCTGGGAGAAGAGGTTAAGAAAGAGGATCATCAAGGAATATTTGGTCAAGTGGAATAATTTACTCGTAGAGGATGCTACTTGGGAAAGTGAACATGTGTTACAAGAGATAGACCCATAATTACTTGTGGGTAAGTAATTTCTAGCAGGGGAGACTATAATGTCCCCCACCCCTTGATGAAGAGGTTTGGAGAGACTCAGTAGTCTAGTTGTCCCCACTAGACTATATTCTCATGCATCATGTGGAAAAATTCAACCCAAAGCCATTACCTAAGAACAATGTTATATTATTAAGTTGACTTTGGGAGGAAAAGGTAACTAAAGGAAAGAAAAGAGCATGTGTGGAAAAGATAGGAGTTAACACTAGGGGTTAACTAACTCAACAGAGAAATATATCTGGAGTATAAAATAATGGAAGGGTGCACTTCTCACTCATTATGGATTATTATTACATTTTTCATTTGGGCTCTTGAGCACAAAAGAGTTTTGAGGGTTTTGAGACTACAAACCTTAGAGATCAACTCGGTGGTGAAATATCCCACCTCTCTTGATCCAAGATTAGTCTCAGGGATGCAATAATCCTCCAACACCATTCTATAGTAGCTACAGGTACCATCAATCATGTAGGGAAGGAACAGTGTGCAACCTAGGGGGCTTCCATCCAAGAGTGCGCACCATTGAAGGAGGAAGAGTTTGATCCAAGAGATAGAGGATGATTTTGGACTTTTGGACATTTGGGTTTTCCCTGTAGGGCCTCGACCATCATTCCTAGCATATTTGGAGGGAGGTTTACTTGCCATCTAATTTATTGGAGCTTGGAAAGAGTTGGAGAGAAGGAGGGCACACTGCAGAAAGGGGTTTCATCAGTTTGGAGGAGCATATCTTCACTATTCAGTTGCATACTTCACCAGGGGGTTTGTCTTGCCTCGATATACATTTCCATCTAGTTTCATAGCATTTGGAGGTTCCTGTCAATGAGGCCTAATTATTGGGTCTCTGTAGTCATCCAGAAGAGCAACTCAGTTTGGGGTTTCAGTTATAAGAGGAGCATATCTCCATATTTCGACCAGAGACTTCAGGAGGGGGTTTGTCTTGCCCCAATCTACTATTCCATTCAGTTTCAGATAATTTGGAGGCTTCTAGTAGCAGGGCCGAAATATTGAGTTTATTCATCCATCCAGAAGGGCGCAACTCAGCCAGGGGGGTTTGGATCTAAACCTTGGAGGGAAAGAAATTAATCTTTTATCTTGCCTCAACTTATTATCTTGCCTTTGGAGGATTATATCTTCAGTCTTGAGAATTTTGTAGAAGCTCTTATTCCAATTGGAGGCTTTTATTGGTATTCTTCCAGATCTGCAGATATGTTGTATCAGATTCTATATATTATCTAAATAATGGTCATATCTGAGTTATTTGGTTCCATATTGGTGTCTCTTGTTATATCTTATCTTTCTTTATGATATATCTTCATATCCATGTCTACCTTCTTTAATATCAAACACATAAACCCTAATGTAAAACTTCATGAGAAAACCTGCAAACACACATCCAAACAATAGTAAATAGTGAACATTTAGTGTTTCCAGTGAAAATATTGGCTTGGGAACATTACACCACCATGGTTCTAGAGATTACAGCTGCCAAAAGTATTTACATCCTTTGATCCTTCCCTCAATCTATTGAAAGAGTTAAGGAAAGACAGGTTCTGGAGGAAGATATTGACAAATCAAACCCTTGGGGTTATTTTGATGGATCTTCACAAAACAATAGATGTGAGGGAGGAGGGATTTTCTTTCTATTAGATACACACCATTTTGCCTTGACCTTTGGACTTGGGACGAGATCAACCAATTATGCAGAACTGACAAGCCTTAAACTACTCATTGTTTTTTCCATATAAAAGGAATGTCACTCTTTCATTGTTTTTGGAGACTCCGTGAATGTCATTAATTGGATTAGAGGCACTCAAAGATGCACAAACACTAGACTTGCTAATATTGTGGAGGACATCAGAATTTTGTAGTCCTCATTTGATTCTCTCACATGCCGACATGTCTACAGGGAAAGGAACAAGGAAGCGGACATGAGGTCGAAAGAGGGGATTCATTTGGGTTTGGGCCAATGGAAAGTAATTGAAGTGCAAAATGGCAATAATCAAGAATATCTATATCAACCTTTTTTGGAATGACTAAAATAGACATAATACACTCAGCTCTATTTAAGAAGTTTTGTAAGACACTACTTTGTATATGATGCATAAAATGATAAGTACATGCCAACTCTATATTCCAGCAGTCCTCTTTCAAGATGAAAATATTTTGAGCTACATCAATAGCAATCAGATTCCAGACACAACATTTGATCAAGAATACACTTTGAAAGTGTATTTGCAGAATGTAATTTTGTTCACATTTGATGAAATAAAATTATACTTTTTTCTTTGGAAAAAAATAAATTAATTTTCTTGAAAAAAATCACTTCATATATTTAATTTATAATATTCAAAATTAAAAGAAATGCAATATAAAGTGATATCTAAATTATAATAATCAAAATTAAATAATGTAAAATATCATAATTTATTTCAATATAAATGTAAAACATTATAATTGTGGACAATTTAAAATTACTTTCTTAATTATCATAATACCTTTGGGTTTTTATTATACTATTGAATAATTGAATCTATAACCATTGATATATAATCTTATATAGGGATGTAACATAGAGTTAAAATATTTTTTTGCTATATTAATAGTGTTTTAATTAATGAAAATTCGTATATATTATTGCATTAAGAGTAGTGAAGTGATTTATAGTGAGTATGGGGGAGAAAATATTGAGGCGTTAACATTATCTTAGATAACACTCCATTAAAAAATAAAGCAGAGTCAATTAAAAATAATAAAATAAAAAATAAAGTGGGCTTGATTAAAAAAATAATAATAAAAATAAAGTTGTTTTAATTAAACAAAATCAATTAAAACAAATTAAAGTCGACTCAATTAAAAAACAATTACACGCATAAAACTTAACATGGAATGAAATAATAATAATAATAAATTACACCTTAAGAAATTGGATCACTATCGGTGCTTATTAGATCCAGGTTTAAGATGAATCTACGCTCGTTTAAAGATAAGAGATATGGTTTGTAAAACAATTCAAAAACGCTTGCATCGAAAGGAAGAAAGAAAGAAAGAAAATCTTGTGAAGCTCACTATTCTTCAATACTTTTTGTGTCGGAACCTAGCAAGGCCAAAATTGCCTTAGTTTTAGAGGGGAAAAACAATAGAAAGCAAGCTTCTAAGTGTGCAAATAATTATACAAATGCAACGTGTACTTGGTAATCATAATTAAAGAGTCAAAATGAGGGCCAATATCATTTTCTCATGTACATAGAGCCCTAAAATTCTCAACCATTTTTGGCATTCCATCACTATAAAGCTCCATCATAATCCTCCCCTTCGATTCCTCCACAGTGGTGATGTTTAGATGACATATTAGATTCAAAATTTTCCTATATTTGAACCTCTTTATTGTCAAACAAACTTAACATGATAAAAACACAAATTTTTTTTAGAGCAATGGCCAAAGCTTTACCCCCCCAAAAAACCAATGAAATCTTGTGACCAAATCTAGAGATCTTAAGGAGCCAAATCCTCGAAATTGAGTTGGTGCCGACCTTGTTTGTTGTTGAGATATGAAGTAGAACCTGATGAGAGAAGAGACAACTGAAAATACTCGTCATTAAATTCCAAAAACAAACCACCATCACTAAAACCCTAACCTCCAAGCAGTCCCCTAGATCTACCTCTTTGCCATCATAATCAATTTGTTATATCCACTAATCGTTAGTTTATGGTGATTAAATATGTGTTTCCCTAATTAAATTTACTTTCTACCCCTCAGTGAAGAAGCTTGTAGTTACAATGAAAATACATGTAAAACCAATGCCTAATGTTTGTGTGATTATAGCTTGTGGGAAGTGGAAGTGTTACTTCTCGTCAAGGTAATTTATTTGATCCATTGTTCCTAAAAGACTCAAAACCTCGATCAAATGCAAGTCCACCCCCCACAACTTCTTAGTAATAGAGCATTGCTCTACCTAAAACTCCACAAAGATGTATATCAAATGAACCCCAATTCCCATGTCTTATATAAATTACAACTTAGATTTTAAAAAAGCTTCACATAAACCTTGTGATACGCATCTATATATCTAGTAAAACCATTCTTGTAGAGCGATTCAAACATTGCACTAGTGGGTTGAGTGAACATGGATCTAGGCCATTGAAATACGATTCAACAATCATGGCTAGATGTGATGTCTAGTTAAAGCAATTGCTCTGAAGGACATGGAACAAGGATGGTTGTTTGCAAGGGGGATATTCTCAACTAAAATTTTAAACAAACATACATTTTTTTTCTTGAAAATTCAAAGAAAAAAATAAGAAACCATTGTTGTTGCTTGATCAATGCCCCTCCCATTTCTTTGTTCAAAACTATGCCAAACAAAGGATATGAAGAATGATGTTAGCCCTTGTTCTAGTTACTTGATGGTCTACTGAGAACACTCTCAAATCGTGTGTGTGTGTGTGTGATGGAGCAACGAGGAGGGAAGGGAAATGGAGGCTCTAGGGTTTGAAATGGTAGCATGAACCAAGCAATAGAAAATCTTCCAATTGTAGCATGAAACAACTCTAGGGTTTGAACTTGTAGGTAAGACATAACATCCTTCTTCCACAAAAAATGATCTTTCACATATGGGAAAGTCTAATTAGAACCTACAAAATACCCCAAGTCAAGTCACTTATCTTATTGAACCAACCCATATATACCTTCCTACATCCTCTAATGTGTCACCCAATCCTCCTCCATTAACATGCTATCAAGTACATTGGATTGGCATTGACTTCATATCCTCTGTATAGCCCTTTGATGCCCCCAATTGTGATCAAGGATATACATATACAACTATATAGCCTACATTTTCTTTGTTTCCATGATTTTTGTCCCCAATCACCCATCTTGATCCCCGATAAACTTCACAAACCCAACAACCCTTCAATTCCACAAAAATATCAACTGTTCCTCCATCAACGTTCTCTCCACCTTCTCAAAAATAGGGAGAAGAATATGGTTTGCTTGTTGTTTCCTAGATTTGATTAGGGGTGTGCTCTTTGAGTCTGAGTCTAGGTCGGCCATAGGTTGATTATTGTTTATTAGTTACATATACTTTTCAATGTGGTTGAACTACTGTGCCAGTCCCATCAATTACGAGGACTAGAGCCTATTACAGAGGTGGAATCGCCTCTGAAGCGATGTCATATCCGTGACAAAGACTATGAAAGGTATTATTTGTGGCTTGACGAAGCTGGCTTGATTGAGGTAGAAGTTTTTGACGAATGTCCTCCACCCAAATTCAATATGAATTTAACTGAACTTGACGCCCCTATATTATTCCAAGTACTAGAATTTTTCACTGAGCCTTTTTCTCTATTCAATCATCCTTCTACCATGTCTAGACCTAGTGCTTCATCTAGTACAGTTGAGCCTATAATCCCATGCTCAAGTGGGATTGGGGGAAACTCATATGACAGAATCCTAGTCATGTCCTCATTTCCACCCTTTAGCTCCATTGGACCTTTACTTTCCATACCTTTTTTTTTTGTTGCTCCATGTGGGGGACGTCGCCTATATCACTGAATCCATCTGTTAGTATACCTAGCGTGCACATGCCCATCCAATCTACTTCTCTTCTCACTTCCAAATTCTTTTCCAGTGGCGGGTCGAGCTTTGGTTTCAACATGGGAAGTAGAGCTCCTTCCACTTCCGTCAATCCAATGATTGGATCAACATCATCAAGGGTAGGTATATATTTTGAATGGAGTATGCCTAGTGGTTTTGGGGTTGTCCCTAGTCAACCTGGGGGCAGTGGTACTTCTGGAGGATTTCCTTTTCCATGGGTTAGTACACCTTTCCCTGGGGGTACATTCGTGGGGGGAAATTGGAGTTTTCCCTTTGTCCATACATCTACTCCTGGGGGTTTCTTCCCTAGGATTAGCACTGGGAACCCTTTTCATGGAGGGTCCATTTTCCCCCCTAGGGGAAACCCCCTTGGGATATTTTTTGGTGGTGGGATTAGTCATGCTCCTTTCAGTGCCATCATCCCTAGGGACACCCACTCTCCAACCATTTCATGACCTTTCAGTAGCACCAACATAGGGGGATTGCAAGGTCCATCTGGGACAACAAAGACTTCACCTCCATCCCAGTCTCCATTAACACCATTGTCATTTCTTGCAAGAATTTACTTACCAGATTTGGAACTATTGATGAATGACCCTATTTCCCATGATCCCTCATGGCCCACAATGCCATAAAAAATCCCATTAGAAATTTTGAAGTTTGATGGTAATCCAGGAGAACACCCCTCTACACACATCATGACATACCATATGTGGTACTCGTCCAATCATTTAATGGATGATAGTGTGAAATTGTGTCTTTTATCGAGATCCATGACCGAAGCCGCTGCCAAGTGGTATATTGAACTGAAGTTAGGTTCTTTTAGAAGATTAAACAACCTAGAAATGGCATTTTTAACACATTACCAACTACCTATTTGGTACGACATAGGAACAAAGATTTTGACTTCACTGTGTCAAAACAATGCCACCCATATTTATGATCATATACATGAGTGGTGAAGGAGGTGTGGGATGATTAAAACTCAGATTTTGGACAAGATCCTAACAAAGTGGATCTCTAAGTCCCTCTTACCACCCATTTCCAGGGATGTATCTATGGTCGAGATGACCATCGAAGAACAATCCATCTTGTGTGCCCAACATCTAGATTTGATTTATTCTCAGTCAGGTACTTGTTGGTCACTATAATTGCTTAATTAATTTTAAACAACCAAGTGAAACATAAATTATCAACCCAGGGAAGTCTTTTATTTCAAAGATAACCACGCACTATATATGCTCAATTCCAAAAGCAGCTTAGTGTTGTAGT
>JASDQU010739812.1:148425-167631 GCA_032191745.1 Picea mariana | reverse complement strand
CAACCCCCAAGGACTTCTGCCCTCCCATGGTCCCCATGATCATTCCATCCCACTTGCCCCTTATAGTCTTCCTACCAATGTTCACCCTTATCACCATGCATTTTCTCCGAAAATGAGATTGAGAAAATTGTTCAAGAGCTGTTAGCCACATGTGTCATTTTACCTAGCACAAGCCTTTATTCATCTCTAGTGTTCATCGTACTCAAGAAAGAAGGTACTTGGTTCATGTGCCCTAATTGTTTAACTCTCAACAAAATTACCATAAGAGATAAATTTCCCATTCCTATCATTGATGACCTTTTGGATGAATTGACTAGTGCTCACTTCTTTACCAAATTGGATCTACATTCTCGCTACCACCAGATATGCATGAAGGAGGCTGATATTCCCAAGATCTCTTTTTGTACTCATGAAGGCCATTATGAGTTCTTGGTCATACCCTTCAACTTTTGTAATGTACCCTCCACTTTCCAAAGTCTCATGAATAATGTATTCTTACCATTCCTCCATCATTTTGTACTAGTCTTCTTTGATGATATCCTCATTTATAGTAAAACTTGGCAAGCCCATATTTCCCATGTGGATAAGGTATTACACTTACTTTCTCAACATCAAATCTTTCTCAAATGGTCCAAATGTGCCTTTAGGGATTCCAAAGTAGAATATCAAAGCCATATTGTTGGTAAGGATGGTGTTCGTGTGGATCCTAAAAAAATGAAAGCTATGAAGGATTGGACCCACCCTAAGACTCTTAAAAGTTTGCAAGGTTTCCTTGGTTTAACTAGATACTATCGAAAGTTTGTCTAGAATTATGGAAACATTGCAGCTCCACTCACTACCCTCCTTAAGAAAAATGCTAGTTGGAATGCAACTGCTAATCAATCCTTCCAATATTTGAAAGAGGTTATTTGTATGACTCCAGTACTGATTTTTTTTTACTTCACAAAGAATTTTGTTTTGGAATGTGTCACATCTGGGAAAGGCATTAGGGAATTTCTCATGCAAGAAGGTAGACCATTGGCCTTTACTAGTAAAAAATATACAAGAGACACATGGGAAAATCCACATATGAAAAGGAAATGCTGGCTATTTTCCATGCAATGGATATCTAACATCCTTACTTTCTTAGGAAATGCTTCCAAATTAAAACTAATCATCATAGCCTCAAACATTTTTTCAAACACAATATTTAATCCACTGAGCAATGGAAGTGTTTGTCCAAAATGTTCGACTATGATTATGAGATCATTAACAAGAGGGGAAAAAAGAATGTGGTCGGTGATGCTCTTCCTAGGAAATATGAAGAACACGAGTCCCTCTTTTCACTCTCCTTCATTGTAGCCGATTGGTTGAAGGTAGTTCACCATGAATGGTTCCAAGATCCCAATTTTTCTATTTCGATCCAAAAATTTTAAAAAGACATTAATGAATCTCCCAGATACACTTGGAAAAATGAGGAGATTTTCTATAAAAACTACCTGTATTTGGGCAAACAATCCCACTTTAAATCCACCATTCTCTCTAAACTCCATGCTTCACCAACAACAGGATATTTGGACTTTCATAAAACATATGAACATATACAAAATTTCTTTTTTGGGGGAAGGCATGAAGCAGGACATATACACTTTTGTGGCCAAATGTGATACTTGCCAATTCAACAAGGGAGAAACAATTAAAACTCTAGGCAGACTACAACCTCTCCCTATTCCACTCGCTACATGGATTGATATATCTATGGAATTCATTGTTGGATTACCAAAATATGGAAATAAATCATTCATCATGGTTGTGGTTGATTGAATTTCCAAATATTCTCATTTCTATCCCATCTAACACCCATTTAAAGCTTCCATAGTGGCTCAAGTTTTCATGGACAATATATTCAAACTACATGGAATGCATCAATTTATTGTTTTCGACCATGATCCAATTTTCAGAAGCAACTTATGGAATGAATTATTAAGGCTCAAGGGAACACAATTGCAACTCAAAACTAACTATCATCCCTAGAATGATCGTCAAATTGAAGTTGTCAATAAGTGTTTGGAAGCATATTTGCGATGCTTCACATTTGAACAAAAATCTCAATGGACTCAATGGTTACCACTAGTTGAATGACGATACAATAAAACTTATCATGATGCCACTCACATGAATCCCTTTGAGGCGGTCTATGGTCAAAATCCACCCTCCGTATTAGCTTCCCTACCCTGTGTGTCCAAGGTCTAGGAGGTGGACAAACCCTTACAATTTGAGCTGACATTCTATGCACCCTCAAAGACCATTTGGTCATGGATAAGAATTGAATCAAGCAACAAGTTGATCGGTGTCATTCCAAATGTCATTTTGCTAAAGGGGATCAAGTTATTCTTCATCTACAATCATATAACTAAACTTCCGTCAAAGTATATCACTGCTAGAAACTTATGTTGTGTACACAACACACCCTTTCAAAATTTTGACAATTTTAGGGTACCTGTTTCTTTTCTTTTTACTTGTTCCATTTTCTTGTGTTTTAATTTTAAATTGCATTTTTGGTTTTCTTTATTTTCTTTGATTTTTTTTTCTTTATATCTAAAGCTTGAGAAAATTACAAAAATAAAACTCTCTTATTTACCTGAAAAAGTAAAAAAGTAAAAAAGAAAAGAGGTTAAAAAAGAGCTTAAAATAAGAGGTTTGTTGTAGTATGAGTGAAAGTACGAGAAGGGTTATTGGTAGATCCTTACATAGAGAAACAAACACACACACTACAACATCATATATAAGAATATATAGACATATAAACATATATACATACACATAAGTTGAGAGAGACAACCATCAAAGCATTTTATTATATTCAAAACAACCTCTTCTTACATTCCATTACATAGCCATGAATATATATTTGTGATATTCTGTTACCATTCGGTTACATTATTTAACTATATAGTCAGTCAACTCTTACTTTATACCCGACTGATGCTCCTAATTGACTACTACAGTCGAGTTTTCTAGTTGACTAGAGGGTCTAGTCGATGGGGCTGACTAGCCCCTACAACATCTCCCCCACCTTAATTCCTTGATTGTCCCAAGCAAGGGTGGAGTGTGTTTATTACATTGAAAAATTGTTTACAAAAATGAGGATGAGAAGAGAAGAAGTAGAAAATAATAAATGCTGATGTCAAGCATTGGTGGAGTCCTTTTGCTTATTTTTCTATGGCTGGTTTATGGTTGTATTGTTGATGTTTTACCTAATCAGTTTTTCTCTTGAGGGATTTCCCACTCATGAATTTTGATATTTGGTGGCAGTGGAGATGCTTTGACTTGTACATGGGATTCCTTTGATCCTTCCATAACTACTTCTGGAGTTCCCCACTGATGGTTAACAGTTAGAAAGTTCAACTTGGATACTGAAGAATTGAAAAATTGCAAGTTCCTTTAGTAAGTTGATGTGGCCCCCGACTACTCTAGTTGTGGTATCCCTTCAAATGTTGTCTGGTAAATAGTAGAGGATGTGTGCAAAAAATGTTGGGAGAACATGTGCCATTCCTTGATGGATTTTTGTGCCTCAATTCCGATTGATTTTAGTTGTCTCAAGAAATTTAGCTTGTTGGTGAGGGATGCCTCCTGAACCACAATCAACTCTGGGTCGAATTTCTCTTCGACTTTCTTTGTTTTCTATGTGATCGAAGAAATATGTTTGTGGGATTGATCCGTTGTTTCCTATGCTCTGATTGCCTCTCACTACCATTCCTTGTCCTTCTTTTTTTCCTTCAGAATGTGGGTTGCTATGGATGCTTTACTTTTGGAGTCAGTGGTGATATCCTTTGTTCTCTTTATATATTCGATTATTGTTCTTTGGGCCTTTAGTTTACTGTAGGTTGAGGCGAAGTATGTCAGCTAGTTGTTCAAGACTATATGCATCAATATTACCTGTGATGTAACCTGCTCCAGTTTTTGACGTGCTTCTTTGAATTTCCCAAACTCTGTATGCAGGATTGTTTTTTTTGCCGAGTGAATCCATCCTGATTGCTTCTTACTTCCCTGTTGTGTAATTGTTTAAGTTCCATGTTTTCCTATTGTAGATGGTGGATTTCTGCCTGATTATTATCACCCATACTTATTACTTCTTCGACCAATTGTTTCATTTCTACTAGTGGGTTGACTCCCTTTGTCAATTGATCAATGCATATGCATCATTATTACTTGTGATGTAACCTGCTCTAGTTTTTGACGTACTTCTTTGAATTTCCCAAACTCTGTATGCAGGATTATTGTTTTTTGCTAAGTGAATCCATCCTGATTGCTTCTTACTTCCCTGTTGTGTCACTGTTTAAGTTCCATGTTTTCCTATTGTAGATGGTGGATTTATGCCTGATTATTATCACCTATACTTATTACTTCTTCGACCGATTGTTTCATTTCTACTAGTGATTTGACCCCCTCTGTCAGTTGATCAATGCCAAATTTTTCCTTTGATAATAACAAAACATCCTTTAGCACTTGTTTTTATTTATTCATCCTCGAAACAAGTCATGCACTATCTCATGCAATTTTCTTCCATCTATTGGTTGCTTCTTTGGATACCTCATCGTATAGGTCCATTATCTGCTCATCTGACATGACCGCTAGGTTGAATATTGTCTCTGCTGGTGCTATTGTCTTTGTCATAATCCTTGTTTTTTGTATTTTTTCATTGTGTCATTTTGGCTCTAGCTATGTGTGGGCATCCTTTTTATTTCCATCCTTGCCTTGATCTTGTGGATTTGAAGACTCTATGTTTCTAGTATGTTCTGGAAGATCTGACTGGCCTTTCCGAGGACTTCCCAATGGGGGATTTTTTGGGGTATTACTTGATTTATGAGGTGAATCTTTGCCCTCATTTCCTTCTTTGTTCTGCTCTCCTACTTAGATAGTCCGTGGGATAGTTTCCCTTACTTCTTCATCAGACTTTTTTGATGAGTTCATATTATCCGAAGGTATAATACTTGGTTGTGTATCATATGACTTGTGTGTAGGGGGAGTATTAGCTGAG
The DNA here is from genome assembly GCA_032191745.1 of Picea mariana. Lineage (NCBI taxonomy): Eukaryota > Viridiplantae > Streptophyta > Pinopsida > Pinales > Pinaceae > Picea > Picea mariana. The sequence continues at coordinate 162,611 of JASDQU010739812.1, read as the reverse complement.
TCATGGATATTTGTGCTTGTTCCTCCTTCAACATGTGTCGACTGTCCTACTCCCAGTGGGGTAAAATAAGAAATGGTTTCTTCCACTGTGACAATATTCTTGGTGGTTCCCTTCTGTGATGTATGGTCGATATATTCTAACCCTTAGGGAGATGCACTTTCTGACTGGTAACTTGGAGATGCAGAGTTTGATATTGTTCCCTCTAAGGATACTTATCGTTTGACTTTCCTGATTTTATTTTTGTGTGTCGTTGTCTGCTTTGTTGTTCCTGTTTCTTCGACTATTGGAGTAGGGTTGGGTGGAGAAGATTATCTTGTGAGGTCAACCATCCCTATTCTCATTCGTTTCTTCTTTTGGATATGATTTTTGCTTGGGTTGGGTTGAATTCTCTTCAAGCATCATGATGGAACTGGGGTCAACCGATATGTATCTTTCTCACCCTCTAGCCTTTGCTTTTTCTATCCCCTTATTTCGATACACTTTTCTAAGGCCACTCTAGTTTTCTTACCTTCAACATGCTTCACATTGAGAGTCTCCAGAGCCTCTTTGAATTGCAGCCCAATGCTTGAATTTAGGATATTTTTTGTAGTTGTTTGGTCTTTTTCTATTTGATAGGCTCTCTTAGTTATTTTGTTAGTGAACAAAACCAGTTTTTCCCTTATCATAGGGTCATTGAAATCAAGGGTTGTGTTTGAATTAAATGTTTCCCTCCAAATAATATCAACATCTTCTGGCACTATGTTAGGGTCGATTGCTTTCTTACCCTTAGACACTTTTTCCTGTTGTTTTTTCTTGGTCGACATTTGCTTTGTTGGAGTGGCTTCTTCTTTATCGAGATCTGCTACAAATGAAACTGTGTACAAGGATAATTCTATCAAATGTGTCAAAATGGATTGATTGTCTCTTAGTACCTCTGGTATTATCTGAGTTTGAAATCCTAACTGTCGGTTGAGCTTCTGGAAAATTTCATACTTTGTCGACTGGTATTATAGCCCTTCAGGGGCAAGGCCTCCAATGACTCCACACCAAAGTGTGGTGGTGTCCAAGATAATTTGAATATGGGCACTTGATGGTAATTCCCTTTGAAATTTTTGTTCAAATCACCACTTATGTGATACATTTTTCACATGATTTACCCAACATTTAAACATGATGTGGGTAGAAATTGATTTGGATGGTCYGACTGCCCCTAAAGAAAAAGCCCTAAAATTATTCATGGTTGGAGTCTCCCATGCAGTAAATGTAGGTTCTTCGACTGAGCATACTTGGCTGACCATGATCCAAATTAGAAATGAAGGGAATTTGATTGTACGACCATTCTCTTGGAAATATTTGCAGTTGCTTTAAATTTGTGCAACAAGGTGATATGCCCAATCAAATTGTGCCCCCGTCTGGAAGATTTGGAGAATAGGATATAGAATTATAAAATTTATGTTAGACGATCAACCCACGATTATCATGAACAATGATATTATGATGCATGTCCATTTGGCACAGAGGCTCATGAATTTGTTAATCAAAAACCCTTTTGAGTTCTTTTATGATATTTCTCCAGTGAGAGCCTCAATCCATTCGTTAGGGGTCAATGTTTTGGGAACTGGTGTGCACCCATGTGGGATTCCTTTAATTATGTGGATCATGCCTCCCATGATCCTGAATGGTAAGTCTAGCCACAAATGTTTGTTATGGTACCAACCAACAAGGAATTTGGCAACCTCTTCCTTCCAACCATCAAAGTATGCAACTTGGGGTTCACCTAGGAAATGTGAGATGCTTGTTGCCTCGAGGAAATTTGTCTCTTCTTTCCAGAAACCAACTTCCATCCTCCATGCCATGAATTTTTCCAAGTCGATACCATTCAATCTCTTCTATACGGGCATGGAGAATATTTTCCATGTGTTCTTACAACTTGGTTGCACTAGTTTTATCAAACCTGGTCTTTGCTCTTGGTTCAGCTATTGAATATTCAACTCGACCCTTCATTCTTGGCATTTCTGTAATTTATTGGAGGTTGGATTGTTCTTTCTTGAGTTTTGGGCTCAAGTGCACAACTGGAAGTTCTGTGGCTTGATTATGCGAATGCTCGGGTGAAAACATAAGTGAGGCAAAGTCGTATGCCTCATACAAATTTATAGGTGGGAGATGGAGTGGGGACTTTAATTCTACCGGTGAGGATATTAGGTTTCCCGTCTCGATGTTGATGTAAAAATTAACTATTTGTTCGTGTGAAGTAACTTCTACGTTTCCAGAGGCCCGCGGTCGAGCTTGTCCTGGTGAGCATTAATGGAATTAATGCATCCCTGTGGCTTAGTCACATCAAATATGCCGATTTTAGTTCCTTGGGGAGTGCACTCAACTTGTGTGACATTTACTTGGTCGATTTGGTTTTTATGGGCGGTCAGGGATCTTCAGTTGAAGAGTCTGACCATGACACTTTTTAGTTTCTTATTAATTCGATGAATGCTCGACCTTTTGAATACATTGTTGCTTTGGTTAGGATGATCTTGTTTTCTTGAAGTCTTGTTCTCACACTCACTTATTTGGAGTGTTTCTTGCTTGTTTGATCTCCAGAATTCACATTTATGAGTTTTTTTTTTCCATTTGAATGATGTTCTTCTCTTTCGATTGATCAACTGGTTCACTTGTGCAGGTAATGCCACACATTTTGTATGGGTGTAGAACTTGCTCTTGATTTTTAGGTTTCCTCTCTGATTGCTGCCCAGAGAATTTTTCTCTTCTCATCTTTGAATATTTTGGTGTGAGTGGGTGTGTTGTGATTTGTCCATATAATTTATATTTCATCGATCAGTTTCCGTACCTAATTCTGGTAATCGACTTGGTTACTGCTTCCTTAATTTCGATTTCTTGATTTCTATGTTCTTAATCTTCCATTTACTCATATTGCTTTGTCTGGTATTTATTTTATTTTTTCATTTTTCTTTTTTAGTTTTGATTTTGACTTAGGTTTCCTCAAAGGTTTTCGACCAAGCCAACTCCTACTAGCGCCCCAATGAGATTTTTACCAATAGGGATTTAGGCGACTATGTAAGATATTTTTTTAGATGGGCCCCATTGACTAATTTATTGAAAGGGTGCCCTTGTAGAGTTTTCAAATGTACTGTTTCTGAAGGTCGGATGTCCTCGACCACGTAAGGACCCAACTGTGTAGTCTCTATTTTTCTTGGTTTACCTTTTGCTCAACTTTCATATAGCAGTACCAAGTCTCCATTATTGATTTCCTTCTTCTTAACGTGTTGATCATGCCATGATTTTTGTTGACTTTTATGAATTTCCTGATGCTGATGTGCCAACATCCTTTCTTCTTCTAATTGGTTAAGCTAGTAGAAGCATTGTCTTGTATTCACCATGTGATCAAATTCTAAAACATAAGCTATCCATCCTTTGTTTGCACATAAATGCAGTGGGGTCACTGCTTCTTGATCATAAACTAGTTTAAAGGGTATTTGGCTGGTCAATATTTTGTATGCTACTCTGTATACCCATAATATTGCTGGAACTTTGTCGTCCCAATCGTCTTTTTCAAGAACACATATTTTCGTGAGGCCCTTAAATAGTGTTTTTTTAAAATATTCGACCGACCCATTAACTTGTGGATGATATGCACTTGTTTTTCTATGGTCGATCATGAATTTCTTTAGCAATACTTCGATTGTACTTTTGATGAAGTGGGTTCCTTGATCACCGATTATCGTTAAGGGATAGCTGAATTTGGTTACTATATTTTCGTAAATAACCTTTGCAGATGTTTCCTTTGTATACTTCTTGACTGATTCTACTTCTTCCCACTTTGTTAAATATTCGATGATTGTAATAGTGTATTTTCTCCCGACCTTTTCTCTCTTTTTGGGAAAGGACCGACAAAATCAATAGCCCATATTTCAAATGGTAAGTTGGGGTTTACTGAGTGCAAGGGGATGCCATTCTTCCACAATAGTCAACCTAACCTTTGGCATTTTTCACATTTCTTTACTTGTTCTCGACAATATTTATGTAAGGTTAGCTACTAGAGACTGGCTTGAAGGATTTTTCTAGCTATCATGTCGGCCTGGAAGTGACCTCCCGCTGGGCCTACATGTGCTTCATTAATGATGTCTTCATGTTCATGCTCTAAATCACATCTTCGTAGAATGTTGTCGAGTCTTGACTTGTAAATATATCCATTCATGAGGGTGAATGGTGCAACTTTCATGGCTAGGATTTTTCTGTTTATTGGTCGAGATACCTTCAGGTGCTTTCCCTTCTTCTAGAAAATTTGCAATTTATTTTAGGTCTTTGGGAACTTATTCAACTCTGAATAGATTACATCTGGTAAATCATCATCTATTCCTATCGGATCTTCCCATATTTCAAGTCTGGACAGATGATCTGGATCAAGATTCTTCTTTCCCGATCAGATTACTACTTCAAAGTCAAATTCTTGAAAGAGTAGTAGCCATCAACATATTTTCCCTTGATAGACTAGTTTATTGACTAGATATTTCAGTGCTTGATGGTCTATGAAAAATGTAAAGGGATTCACTAGCACATAGTGTCGAAATTTTTGCAGGGAGAAAATAATTTCTAAGGCTTCATGTTTAGTTGTCGAATAATCCTTTCTGCTTTATTTAGTTTCCAATTAGTGTATGCATTGGGATGATCGACCATGTCATCGTACGACTGGGCTAAGACCGCACCAACAATGACATTTGAGGTGTCAAAATGAACATGAAATTTCCTTGACCATTCTGGAAATTGTAGGATGAGTGCTTCTACCAATTTTCTTTTTAATATTTCAAAGTATTTGTTACATTCCTGAGTCCACTAGAACTCAACTTCTTTCTTTAAGAGCTCATCGATTGGAATCATGATGTCATAGTAGTGACAAATGAACTTTCTGTAATACCACTTGTGTCCAAGGAATATTTTGATCTGTTTTTGGTTGACTAGTGGTTTCAAGTTGAGGATGATTTTAATTTTGTACGTGTCAACTTTTATCCCATCCTTGCATACAATATGGCCCAACAGTTTGTCTATAGGTGTGGAAAATATGCACTTTTTGGTGTTTAAAGATAATTGGATTTGCCTGCATCTTTTGAGCATCATTCTTAACCACTGGATGTGGTATTTTAGTAGAATTTATATAGTCTAGTCATCAAAGTACACAACCATTCTTTTATAAATATATTATTGAAATTCCTTTACCACTATCCTAGAGAAGACTGTTGGGGTGTTTTTGAGACAAAACAACATGACTTTGTATGTGAATGATCTGAATTCAGAGACAAATATAATTTTTTCTTGATATTCCTTTGCTATAGGTACTTGATTGTATCCAAAGAAGCTGTCAATGAATGATTAAAATTCATGTCCTACTACTTCATTGATAATCTCATCAACAAATGGCATCGGGAATGGACCGATCATTGTGAGTTTATTCAGTCCTCAGAAGTTGACACAAATTATTAATTTCTTTGGGTCATGCTTTTTTGTTTGAAAAACCATTGGGCTTTCCCATTTTGACTTATCAATCAGATATATAATGCCAACAACATGCATTGCTTAATTTATTTTTGGACAATTGGATTGTATTTGTGCTAGCTTATATGGCTATTTTTTAACAGGATTGGCACCAAGGATGAATTCAATTTTCGTTTCACCCATCTCTTGTACCAATCCTTTGAGGTATTTGTAGTCTCATGCAAAGAAATCTTCATATTATTTTAGTAGGTCGACTATTTCCATGGTTTGCTTGTTATTGGATGCAGGCCGAGTAAGGAAAAAATGCTATTTTTGGAGGAGAATCATGCAAGGAGGAAAGGACAATTGGAAGGAAACGCAACATGTGTAAGAGAAGCAGGCAAGGAACGCATGCAAGGAAGACCTAACGACACTAGGGTTATGGTTTTTGGTAATGTTTTGTAATGGCTGATGAGCCAATGATATAAATAGGTAGTACTTAGAATAATAAGAGAGAGAGTAGACATATCAAAATAGGTACACAAAGGAAGAGAGAGTTATAAGAACTATACGAGCCATTAAGCTGGTGAGCTAGGGAAGTAGGGAGCGACTAGATGCTGAGGGTTAGATCACAGGTTGAGGAGCTGATCCATATTTTATGAGCAGAATGAAATGAATACAGATTATTAAAAAATTCTTAACACATAATAACATAGATACAATAAAACTAGTTTTCTATTCAATAAGGAAATAATCTGAAACTGTAAAATGCAGTGGAAAACAAGGTTGTTGGAATGGTGGCGACTTATCTCTGAGAAGAGATGTGACGACCATGCTCATTAGCAAGAAGATGATTACAATGAGGCTTTGAAGGTCTTTTTACAATAAACAGGAATGTCAAAAACCATAGACATCCAAATACATAACCCTAAGGGATGAAGCGCTAAAAGTCATGTGGGCCCTATTTGGGTAAGTTAGTACATCAACTTCCCGGGGTCGTAACTTTTGCATACGATCTCTGTTTTTGGCGCACGATATCCCGTTGGAAATGTATCATCGAGGCGATTCATTTTTGCAGCTCAATTAGAGCCCTTGGATATCATTTAGAAGCTATATCCCGAAAAACCTTCATTTAGGCCGTCAAAATGACCTTGGAAGTTAAAAACTACTATAAATAGTAAATGGCCAAAATTGCCAGAAAATTGTTTTGAGTGAGTTAGAAAACGTGGGTGGCCACCAATATCCACATGGATCAATCCTACCTCCTTAGGAAGAAATGGTCTCCATTGCGTTGAGTTCCCCCATCAGATGAGGAAATTTCTGTTGAATTTGGCCCTGGGTGAGCCACTTGCCTTGGTGCAGGAGCTGCCCTGATTTGATGACTCGATAAAGCTAGATCCTTTGCTGTCGAGTGACCTTGATTTGTGTGTTTGCAATATGATCACTAGATTCCTGTTACATGCAGTCAGGGTTGAGCTCTGTTGGTGTCAACTGCTCTGCTATCTCTGAGGTGTCCAATAATGGTGGGGAATATGGTCGAAGGAGAGCCATGTTGAAGACTGGGTGCAGGCCAAGGAAAGGGAGAATGTTGAGCTCAAAAGCATTGTCACCCACAACCTTGGTGATGGTGTATGACCGATAATGGAGTGGGTGAAGCTTTCGATGGGGCCCTATAAGGCGTTTTTTCTGCCAGTGCAACCAAACTTTGTCTCCCACCTAAAACCTATGTGGCACCCGATGTTGATCATGGCGCTGCTTATACTTGGAATTATACTTTTGTAGAATATCTTGAACTTGTTGGAGGATGTGATGGATCCACTTAATGAACCGAGTGGCTTTGTTATCTTCTGCTAGAGCAGGATAGGAGTTGGCTGAGGTGGTCACCAGGGGTAGTGCAACATCCATGGGGCCCAATGGTTGGAATCCCAACCCCACCTGAAAGGGGTTGTGGCCAGTTGAGCTATGCAAGGCTCGATTGTAGGTATGTTTGACATAGGGAAGACTCTCATTCCATGTGTGGGGGTGTTTTTAATTGTACATGTGCAGAATATGTACGATCATTCGACTGACGACCTCAGTTTGGCCATCTTTCTGGGGGTGGAAGGTAGTGGATTTGGTGAGCTTGGTATCCAACAGTGACCAAAGGCTCGACCATAATGTGTTAAGGAAAAAACTGTCACAGTCTGAGATAATGTTTTGTGGGATCCCAAAATGTACCCATAATCGTTAAAAGAAGAGATTGGCAGTGGCTTCTGCTATGATGTTCTTCTTGCAGGTGGATAGAATCACCATCTTGGAAAAGCAATCGACAACCACAAAAAAATAGTCATTTCCCCTCTTGGTGGATGGGAGGCTTGATGTGTAGTCTATTGAGATGGATTCCCATGGTCTGTCAGGAGTAGGTAGAGGGGTGTACATGCCCTGTTTCTTAGTGGTCGGTTTGGCAATAGCGCAGGCGATGCAGGACCTGATATACTTGCCAAAATCCTGTCAAAGTTTTGGCCAGTAGAAATGTTTATGCAACACTACCACTGTCTTTTCGACGCCAAAGTGTCCTGCCACCCAACTGTAGTGAGAGTCCCAAATAATCTTCGCGTTCTTGATTGATGGAACGTAGATATGGCCCAGACGACACAACAACTCGTCTTGAAAATGTAAATTAGCGACCACTGATTTGACGCCCAAAATTTGGTAGGTGGTGGAGAAGTCAGGGTCTGTCTCATAGAGGTGGGGCCATCCAGAGGTCTCGTGGCCGCAAAATTCTAGCACCATGGTGAGTGCCACGACTGGAGGTCGACTGAGGCAATCAACAACTCGGTTGGTACTTCCTTTTTTATACTTGATGTTGAGGTGGAACTGCTGTAAGTATGTGGACCACTTCTGATGGCAGTCATTTTGCAATTTTCCTTGGGTTTGCATGAATTGTAGTGGCTTGTGATCATTGTGGATGACTATCTCCTTCCCAAGAATGTAATGTCTCCACTGGTGGCAGGCTTTCACAATGGAGTACATTTCTTTGTCGTAAGTAGGGTACTTACGAACAACATCTGATAGTGTCTCACTATGATATTCCATGGGGTGACCGTGTTGGGTGAGAACCACACCCACAACATAGTCTGAAGAATCTGTCTTGATCTCAAAGGGATGTTGCAGGTCTAGTAATGAAAGTAATGGGGATGAGCACAAATGATTCTTCAATTCATCGAAGGCTTGTTGTTGGGACAAGCCCCACACAAATTTTGCCTTACCGCCACCCTTGGTTACTTGGCTGAGGGCCCATGCGATATGAGAGAATCCCAACATGAACCTGCAATAGAAATTGGTGAGGCCCGAGAAGATCTGACGTTCATTAGTGTGGTTGGGGCTGGCCAGTCACGAATGACCGGGATCTTAGTTGGATCCACATACACACCATGCTGATCAATGATGTAGTCTAAGTAATGGACCCTATCCATGCCGAAGGAGCATTTTTTCAAGTTTGCATATAGTTTGTGCTGCTGCAGGGTGTGCAGAACCCGCTGAATATGCTGCAAGTGTTCCAGCCAAGTCTTGTTGTAGATGAGGAAATCATCCAGGTACACCACTACAAAATTATTGGTGAAAGGTCGTAGGATATCATCCATCATCTTCATAAACATTGATGGAGCATTTGTCAAACCAAAGGGCATGACCAACCATTCAAAAAGACCTTCTTTTGACTTGAAGGCGATCTTCCATACACCTGTCTGTTCTATTGGGACCTAGTGGTATCCAGACTTCAATCAATCTTACTAAAGTATTTGGCCCCCGTGAGCTGATCAAGGACGTCATCGATTTGGGGAATTGGGTACCGGTTTCAGACTTTGATTTTATTCAGGGCCCGATAATCAATGCAGAGTCACCAGGTGCCATCTTTCTTTTGCACCAACATGATTGGGCTCCCACAAGGCAATGAACTGGTATGTATGTGAGCCTTGTGAAAGAGTTCTTGGATTTGCCTCTTGATATCCTCATTTTCTAATAGAGAGCGGCGATAGACTGGCCCATTGGGTAGTGGCGCACCTAGGGTCAAATCGATGGGATGCTTGACCTAGTAGTGAAGAGGTACCCCAGTAGGAGAGGAGAAGATATCTGAGTATTCTTCCATGACCTTATCCACTTGCTTCTGTTGTGTGGAGAGATCGACCGTACAGGCCCTGAATGTGGCTGCGATCTTTTGCTCACTTTAAGAGTGAATCAAGAAGAAGACAAATTTGTTGGTCTGAGAGATGACCTTCCTGCATTGCTTGGCACAGATCAAGGAAATAACACTAGGAGGGACTACCTCGGGTATCTTGTACAATTTCCAGTTCAAAGTAATAATAACACTACGAGACCTAGACTCATATACAACATGACGTTTCCTAAATAACGTTGACCCAAAAGAAAATTACAAACTTAAAGAGGAGCAACATCACACAATACCTTGTCTTTGAAGGGCTTGATTTCATACGACAATCGACACTGTTGGCTGACGCATAGATCGCTTCCTTGGCGGAGCCATCCAATGCTGTAGGGTTATGGGTGTGGCATTGTCAGTAGGGCCAACCACTTGATGAACTCTACTGAGATGAGGTTCTTGTAGCTACCACTATCAACGATGAAGTGCAACAGGTTGCATTTTACCCACATCCATGAATGGAAGAGGTGCTCACCTTCTTCTGGCTCATCTGGTTCACCAGGCTGGAGCTTGGTGGTAACAACGGTGGCACTGGGTTTTGCATTAATGATTCGTCTTCCCCTTTCTAGTTCTGACTCAGAGTCAAAACCCGCATCTTATTCATAGGCTTTCACTTCAACCACCAACAACTGCTTTGAGCAACAATCAACATTGTTATTCCAAGGGCTCTTATGGAAGTTGCACTACTTCCCGGTATCTTTCTTTATCTTTCCGGTGTCCTTCTTTGCTTGCAGCTTGGACTGGTTGTCCTGATATTGTCCATATTTTCTTTATCCTTTGTTATGTGGGTTGGGGCCTCCCTTTCTTGGCTTTTGTTGTGAAGGGTTCCTAGGCCCAAATTACCGCATCTTTTGTTTGACCTTTTGCTCAATTTTGATGACATATCTGTAGGCCACGCCCAAGGAAGAGATGTCCGTAAATTCCATTTCGGTCTGGATGTATCTATGTAGAGCACCACGATACTTGAGCACCAGATGTTGTTCTGAATCTTTGATACCCAACTTGGTGCGCAAGGTATGGAAGATATTTGTGAACTCTGGCACTACTTGGTCTCTTTCTTGTCACAGTGTGGTCCATTTGGTATACAAGTCATCATAACTTCTGACAGGGTAGTATTGTCCTTAATAACATCCCTGAAGGATTCCCAAGTGGCTGCGACTGTAAATAATGAGGGTTCCTCTGTTTCGTTTTTCTCACAGAAAGTTTTCCACCAATATTTGACACAGGGAATGACTTTGAGGAGTGCAAAAGTAATATTTTCTCTATTCGAAAAGTTATGGAGAGAAAAATACTCTTCTAGTAGATTCAACCACTTTTCTACAACATCTGCATCTATCTGAACTTTAAATATAGGAATATCGAATTTGATTTGTACCTTGAAGGGGGCGACGCCTCCGCTCGAGGAAGATGCATCGCCTGTTGGTAGCCACCGAAGGATTTGCGTGAAAATATCCATCATCGCGTTCCTCTGTTGCATGAGGTATTCCTCAAGCAACATTTTGAAAGGATATCATGTCCCGTCATATTTATTTTTTCCTACCATGAGAGGTCACTTGGGAGAGCGAGATCTTTTGTCCTCAAGAGAAACAAGCTCGAGACCCAATTCTTTGTACCCTGACCTCGTTGGGAACATGCATTAAGATGACAAGGAGAAGACCGCTCTGATGCCAATGATCTGGATTTTATTAACATAAAGAAATGAATATAGATTATTAAAATATTCTTAACGTATAATAACAAAGATATAGTAAAACTGGTTTTCTATTCAATAAGGAAATAATCTTATACTGTAAAATGCAGCGGAAAACAAGCTTGCTGGAATGGTGGCAGCTTATCTTTGAGAAGATATGTGACGAATGTGCTAATTCTTAAGAATATGATTACAATGAGGCTTTGAAGGCCTTTTTAGAATGAACAAGAATGTAAAAAACCCTAGACATCCAAAAACTTAACCCTAGGAGATGAAGCACCAAAAGTCACGTGGGCTTCGTTTGGGTAAGTTGGTACATCAACTTCCTGGGGTCATAAGTTTTACACAYGATCTCTGTTTTAGGCACAYGATAGCCCATTGGAAAGGCATCGTCGAGTTGATTCAGTTTGGGGCCTCAATCAAATCCTTTGGCCATCATTGAGAAGCTCAATCMCAAAAAACCTTCATTTAGGCCTTCAAAACGACCTCGAAAGTTAAAAATTGCTAAAAATAGTAAATTGCCAAAATTGCCAGATTTTTTTTTTGAGCGAGTTGGAAAAGGTGGGTGGCCACTGATATCCACCTGGATCATGAGCCTGGTGTGATATATTCAGCCTCATAGGGATCGRGGAGCATGTGGAAGAGAGTAAGACCTAAGATTCTAACCACACACGACGTGATATATTACTGAATCATAATAAAAGCTTGAGAGCCAGATCTTTGTGGATGTAGCCTAGGAGGGGGTGAACCACARTAACAACTGTGTTATGTGAATGAATGTATGCGTCTTTGTGGCTGATTAATTGCTGAATGCTAGATGAATGAATTAACTAGTTAGATATGGTATTCCACATGCATGAATAGAATGACTACTATAATTAGATATTAGACTGAATGAATCAAGATTACAATCACAAATCTCCACTCATTCCCAGGCTGAAAACACCCGAGTATTGCAGCCACCCATAGATCTATCTCGGGTGAGACTGTGCAGTACACTATGTGTGCTGCATTTCCTTCTGGTCTACCAGAGGGGTCAATAGTTTTAAAGGGATTTTGTTGGGAGCTTATCAAATCTGAACTAGGGTCAATCTATGATAGAAAGGTAGGATTAGAATAGCCCATTAAGAATCTTAATTAAAAGGGGTAAAATCAAACAAATGGTTTCGTTTCCGGTTGGTTGGAAGAAAATGGGGTTGAGTATGTAAGATTTGCAGAAGATGCGTCAAAGGAATGTCATAATGGATAACAAGACGTTAAGAGAATGAAAATCTAAAAGGGGATGTTGAGACCGTGGAATCCAACGAAGGAAAAGATAGAGAGATGGTTGAAGACAAAGGAGCTAGAGTTTACATAGAAAGATAGCAGAAACCCAAAGTTGACACCGTGTAAATATCTAGACAAGTACGTATTTAGTGACTTGCACGGAGTATTTTTCTGTGATTTCCTGCATGTATTGCAGGAGTGGATAAAAATATTGAAGAAAAACCATCCTATGAATTGGATCAGATAGCTAGAATGGAATCCTGAAGAGATCATGCAGATACAACGAGTTGATAATAAGTTTACACACACAGTATATTTCTGGTTAGACAACATTGTTGCAGGATTTATCATAGAATTTGCAGTAGATACAATGAAGTCTTACAATGCAGCTGAACAAGAGTTCTTGAAGGGACCTCAAGGTAGGTACATCAGATCATTATATGCTTCTATTAAGATATTATTATATAAAAAAGGTGTAATGACAATGGAGTCAGACAACTAAACTTCCCTGCGTGCATGGGGGAAGGGGGGAAGCACTGATAGGAGAAGGAGAAATGGAAGGATAAATGAATAAAGGAAAGAGGGAGGAGGCCTTGGACCTAATTATGATAGACAGAGACTAGATGAAGAAGATCATGGCATCAACTAGAAAAATGCGCAGTGGAGTACCCTACCAATATAAGGTGAACACCAAGAAGAGATCCGTAGCTGTGAGGGAAGGCTTGGAAAGTGATGAAGAGGAGGTAGAGGATCTCCCGGTTGTGGAGAAGATTAAGGAAATACTGCACGTGACATATGAAAGGAAGATGAGGTCATAGAGTGGGAATATAAGGCAACACTCTTATCCATATCAGTGTCAGTGTGGAACCCATAAACCCATGTGCGACTAATAGACCAAGAAGAACACCACCATTTAGGCAATCGAATTTCAAGAGAAGGAAGAAAACATGAATTACATCTACACAAGGAACAACAACTGGCGAAGCCAGTTTAGGAAGAATTAGTCAAGTATCTACACCACGCAAAGGTATTAGTTCAACATTTAGGATGGCAGGACATGATCCCACCATCAGGTTACCAGAATTCAAAGGAGAAACGTCGGAGGACCTAGAGAAGCATTCGTTTATTTGTGAAAATATCTGGGAAGTGAAACATATCACAGATGAGGACACTAAACTTGCACAATTATCTATCACACTAAGATACCGCGCACTGGATTGGTACATGAGTTTAGCTGCAAACAGTCCGCCGGGGACAACCAGAATGATTGGAGATATCAAGAAGCTATTGATAAATGAGTTCCAAAAGCCTAGTTCAGAGGATCAATACATGAATGAGATGATAGAGATTAGACATAAACCAAGAGAATTGATATGGGAGATTGAAAAGAGATTCAAATGATTGAAGGGAAATATAAAATAAGTCATGACATATATGCAACATAGGCATATGTTCGTCAATTCATTGCTACCACATTTGAAATACCCTTTGCGACATCATAAGTTTTAGACACAGGCAGAGGCTCTACAAGAATCCATACAAATGGAAGAGAACCAATATCAGAAGACAGATCCA
>JASDQU010739812.1:125130-148391 GCA_032191745.1 Picea mariana | reverse complement strand
TATACCTCCTAGTCTCCTATATATACCAAGGAGACATTTTCATTTTGAATCATCTTGTACTTGAACATTTAAGTGGGGTAAAAGGAGGTTGCCCCCTCGAAGAGGCTTATTATCTGAAATCATCTCTTTTTCAAGGCGTTGAGTACTTTTTCTGAGGTTTTTCTATGCTATATTGGTATTTGGTTCTTAACAAGAAACTACTAAATCAACTTCAGTATCTGAATCTGTGTTTAAGGGTACATATGTAGTTTATGATGACAGAGATAATCTTTTTGCAGAACCAGACCAAATGCAAGACCTTACAAAAACCCAAGATTCTGATAGCACCGAGGATGACGATCTTAGTTCTAGACTATCTTCAAAATATGTGGTTAAATTAAGAAAACCTCAAGCTGCTATAGATCTGAATTTACTTGCCCCTGTAGAGGAATATCCATAATTTAAATTGAAAGAAAGGAAGGAAAAAGACAGAGTAAAGGAGATGCATAGTATGATAAAGCAATTGAAGAAAGAGAAATCTTTGGTTGAGCAATGGAATGCCAAACAACAAGAAAAGATACAAGATTTTAAAAGGAAAAAAAAAAGAACATAAGGCATTTCTTAAAGAGGTAAGAGAATCCAATTTCAGGCTATATTGGCATAATGTTGTGTTAACAACCAAGCTTAAAGAGAGAGCCACCAGGGATAGTGCAGTCATCATACCATGATGGTTCATGAAGAATTTTTCTTCAATTTTGATTTTTCGATGCTATTGTTTAGGAAGTAAAGATGAACAGTTTGATTCCTAATGTTTGGATCAAATGAAAATTTTGATATCTCGGATGGAACAACTCAACAAGATAGGGTTCCAATTTTTGTGGGATTTACTAGTTTTTGTAAAGCTATTTCCTAATATATATTTGGATTGGTTGTTGAGCCCTCTACTATATAGGCATTATAAGTGCTCATTAGAGCTAATTTTCCTAGGAAATAGGCATTGACAAGATCCTATTGCAAAATTGTAAAATAGAAAATAGGATCTACGTGAATACTCCGTATACTTTAAATAGGCACATGAAAGAATGTAGTGGGGTCGATAAGTTGGGCATTCAGGGAGATTTTTTGTAAAAATCCATTGTAAAATAGTTTATATTCCTTATTGATACTAAATGGCAAAGGCTTGTTGATGGTCATATCCTCTTTCATATCTTATTCTATTTCTTTTCTTACTTGAAGTCATTTATTCTGTTGCAATGCATTTGATTTCTTGATTTTAAGTAACAAAGTGAAAAAATTGTTGTTTTTTTTTATTATCAAGATTGTCTTCAAGTACAAGTTGTTGTTTCTCATTGATATTTTGAAATAATAAATCTATATGGAGTTGACAAACTAGATAATCTCATATATTCCCTTCTCTATTTACATTATTGTCTGATCTATTAATGTGACTACCATTTACTAAATCAGTGGGATGTTTTTTTTCTTTTACATTGAGTTATATGTTTATTTGAATCCTTGAACCATATTTCAACCACTTTCTAAAAAATCATTCATAAAACCCTTAAAAAATATCATTGCAATAACCTGATGATGCCCTAGCTTTCCCTCTCATAGTCAAATGCAACTTTAGGGACTAAAATATTTTGGCACCATTGTTGGGGATGAAGGAACGAAGCTATTTTCCTTGGGAGAACAACAAGATTAGATCCAAATCTTGATGGTGGAAAATATTTTGGATATTTACATCAGACTGTGTATTTTTTACCTGGCGACTCCTCTGTGGTAATTCTGGCTCCTAAAAGAGAAGGCAAAGGACCTAAAATTCCTCCAACTTCTTCATCTTCTACAAAGAAACAAGTAACCAGAAAAAAACCAGATCCCAAGCCTATTGCAATAGTTCTAGACCATAAAAATCTATTGAGAAAACCTAAAATCACTCCTGGACAATCCTCTCTTTCAAAAGGAAAATTTTCTTCTACCGGTACTCAAGGACAGTCTTCTAAAATTGTCAAACTCACACCAATTGAAGAATTTATTCCTAAGAGTGAAACAAAGCCTATTGTTGAACCTGCTAATGTTTCTTTTCCTCCAACTACCTCAGAATTGAATTTAAATCAATGGAAATGGTTTGCTAAGCTCATTGAAGAAGAACAAACAAATAATTTATTTGTAGTTGAATCTTTGAAAGATTTTACCAAATATATTAAAAGTGAACTAGATACACTCTCATCATCACCTCATTCCTTTTCTTCTGAAGAGAATAAACCACATTATTATTCATTTGAAAATACTCTTTTTCTAGAACCTTCAACCTACTTTGGTCCAGAAAAGACACCTTTGTTTTCTGAAGATCAAAGACTTATCTCCGTTTAGTTAAGTTGCTCCACTCAAGGAACTGTCTTTCTTTCTACATCACCAGTTATGCTCACTCCTATAGTCCAAACACCAAATGTGGTAAATATGGTTGTAAATAGAATGGATGCAATTGTTGTAGCTAGATATGCACCATTAAACCCACCACAAGTCATGCATGCTTTCCCACCTAATGATTATATGAAGTATTTTCCAAGATTCAATGGAGAGGGAGAAGTTACTGCTGAAGAACACTTAAACTCTTTCTACAGTTTTGCAGATAATTTTAATGTGGAGCATGCAAATGTTTGGATGGGACTTTTTGTGCAAAGTTTAGATAGAGAGGAAAGGAAATGGTTTATAAGCCTGCCTCCCAATTCAATTGTTGATATTGATGCACTGGATGATATATTTTTAAGACACTGGGGGGATAATAAATACTACTTATATTACATCACTCAATTTGGTGCTTTGAAAAGAAAACAATGAGAATCTATATCTGATTTTATTAAAAGGTTTAATAAAATGTATAGTAAAATTCTAGATGAAATCAAGCCCACAGAAACATCAACCAAGATTAATTTTTCTAATGCCTTTGATGCTAAGTTTTCTCTATTGTTGAGAGAAAGGAGGTCTGCTACTCTGATTTTGATGTAGGAAGCAACCATTGAGGTAGAATCCAACATACTAGCAGCAGAGAAGTTGAAGTCCAAAGGTGATAGAGAGACGAAAAAATAGAAACAAGAACTCCCTTCTTCTTCTCATACAACATCTGATTCTAAGATGGATTAAATGGCCAAAATGTTGAAAAACTTGACATCTGAAATGGCCAGGCTGAAGATGGAAACAAAACAACCTAGCATACCTACACAGGAAGGTGGATGCAAAAACCCTAATCAGTTTAGGAGGCCTAACAATGTCCCTCAAATCTTACCCACAGAAAGGAGAAATCAAGAAGATTATAAAGTTTTACCTCCTTTCCAAAATAATGTAGTGGAAGAAGTTGAAGAAGTGGATGACACTGAAGACGATCCTACAGTGCATTTAAACGATACAAAATTACCTCCTACTCATATGACACAACAAGATTATGAAGATGCTCTTATACTAAATCGAATTGAAGAAGGGGATGTTGATGAAATTATCTAGAAAGAACCTAAAAGGAAAAAATATGATATTAGGTCCATATCAAACACACCCAAAGTGGATATACCTATTTAAACCAAGAAGTCTAATGCTCCAGTTAAATCAAGAGTCAGTAATGAAAGTCCAGGGGTTAAAACGGATCGACAACCAAAGCAGCTTGTCAAGGTTAGTACTACAGAGGTAAAGGAAACCAAGAATCTCGTTTCTTCTTTCAGTTTGGAAAATGAAATTAATAAGATTAAAATCCCCATACCTCTGATAGAATTGATGAAAAGAGATCCTTTTAGAAAATATGTTCTCAAAGCATTGCAACCCCCTGCTCATGTCACTTTTTTAGATACTATAAATCTTGAAGATGAAAACCTTGCTATAACCATTGGACTTGATATTGAAGACATATATGATGTTTCTCATCCTTTCTACATATCTCTTAATATTCATGAAAAAATATTGCATAATTGTTTAATGGATTAAGGAGCTTCATACAATGTCATGCCAAAAGTGGTAATGGATGAATTCGGTTTCAACATCACTAAGCCTTATATAGACCTATATTCATTTGACTCCAGGAAAGTTAAATGTCTGGGACTCATTAAAGACATGGTTGTTAATTTATATCAGTTGCCTACGAAAAGTGTGGTTTTGGATGTAATTGTGGTTGGCATGCCTCCTAAATTTGGGATGCTTCTGTCAAGATCATGGGCTAAAAACATAGGAGGCACACTACAAATGGATCTCAATTATGCCACCATTGGTGGAGAACATCAGAGATTGTACAAGGAAGTAAGGTTGGCTTACTTGGTAAGTGATCATGAAAATCCTAGTAACCATCCCATATATGTTGTAGAAGATGAACTTGGCTCTTCTATTTTTCACATTGGTGTTCAAATAGTTGAAACAACAGTCAGAAAAATAATACCTATAGTTGAATATTATGCAGGAAATCTAGCCTGGAAAATGTCCTTTAATGGGGCTTGTTCAAAAGAAGGCTCTGGGGCTGGGATTGTTTTTATTTATCCTACCAAATAATTTATTCCTTTGTCGTACAAAATGGAATTTGATATAACCAACAACATCAATGAATATGAATCTTTGTTGTTAGGATTGAAAGCTACTATAAATATGGGCATAGATAAAATTTATGTTTTTGGAGATTCAGAGCTTATCATCCATCAGATCAAAAACATTTATCATACCAAACAACATAGGTTAAAGCAGTATAGAAATGAGGTGTGGGATTATGTTGATAAAAAAAATTTGGCCTTCAATATCACTTTTGTACACAGGAATTTGAATCAACATGCAAATTCTTTAGCACTTGCAGCCAGTAATTTCATAACTCCAAATTTTGCCAAGTTAAAATTTGAGATTGAGGTAAGACATCGACCCTCAATACTAGATAACATTAAAAATTGTCAAGTTTTTAAATATGACTAGGAAATTCAAAGGTTCTTGGAGACCGCTGATGAGTTTTCTAATATTTCAATAGATCAGGATAATGAAAATGATGATGTGGAAGTCCATGCTGCAAATGTACTTCAAGGAAGTGTTGATGGTCACAAAATTATTGAGTTGAAAACAAATCATCTGTCAAAGGGTTTGGTTCCACTTGAGAGATTATTTGATCAGAATGATGTTTCAAGAAAAGTTGTAATTCAAACAGAGGAGACTGATGTAATAGAGTGTGATATCAATCTAGATTCAAATTCCAGGTTGGTGAAATTATCCAGAAATCTGTCAGAGAAATAGAGAAGCAAGTATGTTAATTTGATGAGGCAGTTTTTGGATGTATTTTCCTGGTCTTATGAAGACCTAAAGGTTTTTGATATAGAAATTATGCAACACAAGATTCCTTTAAAGCCTAGATCCAAACCTTTTAAGAAGAAATCTAGACAACTTGATCCATTGTTGCTACCTATAATAGAAAAACAACTGAAAATATTGTTGGATTCTAAAATTATAGTACCACTGAGATATTCAGAGTGGGTAGCTAATTTAGTACCTGTCAGGAAAAAGAATGGAGAGATAAGGCTTTGTGTAGACTTCATAAATATGAACATATGTTCTTTAAAGGACAATTATCCATTACCTAAAATGGATCATATTTTACAGAGAGTAGTAGGGGAAAAGATGATCGCTATGCTTGATGGTTATTAAGGGTATAATCAGATATCAGTAATGGAGGAAGATAAAAAGAAAATAGATTTTACCACTCCCTATGGAACTTTCATGTATGAAAATATGCCTTTTGTATTAATGAATGCAGGAGCAACATTTCAGAGAGCTATGGATATTGCATTTGTTGGTGAGAAAGACAAAATTTTGGTTATTTATATTGATGATATTACTGTGTTTTCAACCTTTGATGAAGAACACTTACAACATTTGAAGCAAACTTTTGAAAAATGCAGGAGGTATGGTATATCATTATTATTAAAACCTAAAAAATCTCATTTTTCCATGGAAGAAGGAAATGTTTTAGGACATATTGTTTCACCAGAAGGAATCAAGATAGATCCTGAAAGAGTAAAGTCCATTCAGCAGATAGACATTCTAAGAAACAAGAAATCTATCCAATCCTTCATAGGAAAAATCATTTTTTAAGAAGATTTATACCAAAATTTGCAGAAATCATTAATCACATTACCGATATGTTAAACAAGGATGCATAAATAAAATGGATACCATAAGCCAAAGAATCATTTGAAAAAGATTAAACAGGATCTTATCCATGCACCTGTCCTCATCAACCCTAATTACTCTAAGGAGTTTTTTATTTTTTTATTTGCCTCTGAAGACACTATATTTTTTGTTCTCTAACAAATAAATGATTAGGGGTATGAGCAACCTATCTCTTTCTTCATCAAGACTCTCAAAGATTTTGAACTAAAATATGATATTATGGAGAAACAAACATATGCTCTGGTAAAGGCTTTAAAATATTTCAGGGTATATGTTCTACAATCTGAGATAATTGCATATGTTCTAAGTAGTGAAGTTAAAGAAATTTTGGTCCAACCTGATTGTGAAGGAAAGAGGGTAAAGTGGATAACTAAAATTTTGGAATACAATCTGACTATAAATCCTACTCAGTTAATAAAAGGACATGGCCTTGCCAAATTGATGACATAATCAAATTTCAAAGCAATTGGATTGTATCATTTCTTCAACAAATCATATAATTCATCATTTCAGATTGAGGAAACTCGCTCATAGGTAAACAACAAATATTTTTCCTCACCATGGTACAAAGATATTGTCTTTTTTCTACTAAATATTCAATCTCCTCCTGATTTAGATAAATCCAAGTTCAGATCACTTAAATTGAAATCAGTGAAATATTGTATTATTGATCAAAGCTTGTTTTGGAAAGATCCTAATGGAATTCTATTAAGGTGTGTTGATGAAGAGGAAGCAAAGATTTTTTTTTGTGACTTACACTAGGGTGTTTGTGGGGGACATCACCATTGGAAAGCTACTTCTTTCAAAATTCTAAGAGAAGGCTACTATTGTCCTGTACTTTTTTTAGGCATATTGTCCAGGTGAGGGCATGTGAAACATGTCAAAAGTTTGCAGGAAAACAAAAAATTATGTCTTTGCCTTTCAAACCCATTATTGCTCATGGACCTTTTCAACAATGGGGCCTAGATTTCATTGGAGAAATCGATCCTTCATCTTCTGGAAAATATAAATGGATAGTTTTTGGAGGCAGGCCAAAGTGGAAAAGCATGTGGGTTTTTGGGAAAGAAAGCGTGCACAAGGGAAGTGACAGCTAGAAGGAAACACAACACACACGCATGCAAGGAAAGCAATAGTTGGAAGGAAGAACAACATGCATTCATGGGAGGAATACCTAACAACGATAGGGTTAGGGTTTTGGTAAGGTATTGTAAATGGATGAAGAGCCCGAAATGTATAAATATAGATACTTAGGTATCATAGGGGGTTTGGTTCCGATTATTGTAGCTATGCATGAGTTGATGCGATATGTAAGGGTTTTTGTTGTATGACCCATTTTGTATAAGATGTTGAGCTAGAGAGGACGAGGGAGAGTATATTTTGAGGGTTAGATCACAGGCTATGGAGCTTGGTGTGATCTAGTCTACCTCACATAGATTTTACCCAATTGAGAAGAGTTGTAAGCGCGTGGCGCTGTAGATGCAAAAATAATATAATAAAAGAGATGAGAGCCAAATATTTGTGGACGTAGCCCTAGGAGGGGGTGAACCACGGTAACATCTATGTTGTGTGATGAATGTTTGCATATATTTATTTTCTAAAGAAGTTATTATTATGTTGAATGAATGAGTTATTATGTTGCCTCTTAAAGTGTTGTTGCGATATTGAGGGAATAAGCTATTGGAATTACTCCATAAGTCGTGAATAATAGTATGTTGCATTTACAAGTCATAATAGTGGTTCAATATTTAGCTCGCTTATCTCACACTCAATCCTAGGCTATAAACACCTGAGTCTTACAACCACCCATTAAAGCTATCTCGGGTGAGACTGTGCAGTGCATTCTATGTGTTGCGTCGCCTTATGGTTTACCAGGAGGGCCGATAGTTTTAGAGGCTTTGTTGGAAACCCAAACAGACATGAACCTTGGGTCAATAAACTCATATAGAATAGAAGAGGAAAAGTAACCAACTAATGGTTCTGTTGTCATTGGTAGGAACAAGAGAGGATTGAGTAGAGGAGATAAGTTGAAGATCTGTTAGAGGCAGATCAAGAAAAGGTTAGATAAATGAGCTATTAGAAGAGAATGTTAGACCATGGAATCCCAAAAAATATGATATCGAAACTTGGCTAAGAACTAAGGAGCTAGATTTTGCACAAAATGACAATAGAAACCCTAGACTAACACCTCGTAAATATATTGAGAAATACGTGTTTACTGATTTACACGAAATCTTTTTCTATGATTTTCCACATCTATTATGGGAGTGGATACTAAGGTTGAAGGATAACCACACAACGAACCGGATTCGACAGCTAGAGTGGACCCCGATACAAATTGAGCATCTTTAGAAGGTGAACAACAAATTCACCCGTGCAGTAGATTTCTGGCTGGACAATATTGTGGCAAGTTTTATAACAGTCTTTGCAGTCGACACAACGAAGTTGTACATTGCAACGGAGAAATATTTTCTACCTGGACCCCGAGGTAGGTACATTCGATCGTTGTATACTTATATTAAGATATTGTTGTATAATAAAGGTGTAATGACAATGGAGTCTGACAACTAAACTTCCCTGCGTGCATGGGGGAAGGGGGGAAGCACTAATAGGAAGAGGAGAAATGGAAGGAGGAAAGCATAAGGGCAAGCATGAAGAACCCTTGGACCCAATCATTATGGAAAATGACCAGATCAAGTAGATCATGGCGACAAATGGGAAGACGCGTAGCAGAGTACCCTACCAATATAAGGTGAATACCAAGAAGAGAGCCATAACCGTGAGGGAAGGCTTGGCGAGTGATGAGGAAAAGGTATAGGATCTCGGAGATGTGGATCAGATTGAGGAAATCCTACGCACAAAATATGAGAGGAAGACAAGAGGTCCAAGAACGGGGAGAGAAGGTAGCAATCCTATCCATATTAATGTCAGTGTGGAACCCATAAACCCATGTGCGACTAATACACCAAAGATAAGACCACCGTTTAGACAACCGAAGTTCAGAAGTAGTTAGACAGTAGAAAGTACATCCACACAAGGAACAACAACTGGAGGAGCTAGTTCTGGAAGCACTAGTCAAGTATCTACACCACGATCCCATTATCAGGTGACCAGAATTTCAAGGAGAAGCAGAAGAAGACCCTAAGAAACACTTGTTTATTTGTGCAAAGATTTGGGAAGAAAAACAAATAACTGATGAAGATACCAAACTTGTGTAGTTAGTGATTATGCTAAGAGACCGCGCACTAGAATGGTACATGAGTTTAGACGCAAACAGTACCCCTGGGACAAAAAGGACACTGGAAAACATTAATAAGTTATTGATAAACGAGTTCTAGAAGCCGAACTGAAACCAGGAGATTCTATATGGGAGATTGATCAGAGATTCAAGCGACTGAAGGGAAAGTTAAAATATCTCATGAATGAGATGAAGCATAGACACTTGTTTGTCAATTCACTACTCACACAATTAAAATATCCATTGCGACAACAAAAGTTACAGACGCAGGCAGAGGCTCTACAAGCATCCTTGCAACTGGAAGAAAACCAATACCAACAAATGGGCCCAGCTATTGAAGAGATGAAGGAGGACTTGAAGAATTTAACATTTCAACTAAACCAAAATAAGAACAAAGACAAATGAGAAGTTGTTTGGTGTACTACATGCAGGACGAAATTACACCACAAGAATGAATGTCCAACATTTGTGCAGTATATGGCAGCAAGAATGCCAAAACCTATTACCCACAGGAGGACTATGGTATGTATTCTGTAAGAAACTGGGTCACGACCCCTATCACTATCGAATGATGTAGAAATACCAAACAGTCCCAAAGAATTCATACTGCACCTTTTGCAAGTCAGTGGGCAACGATGACAAAGATTGTAGAACTATGGAGTTGATGCGAGAATGGACATTAGACGCATATAGAGTGCAGACAGAAATGATGACAGGGAAAGCCACGCCATAGTTCAATCCATCTCCAGCTTCATACAACACTGTGCAATAGCAGTATAATACCGCGCAACAACCATACGATAACACACAACCACAATACAATACAACACAACCTCAGTACAATACCGCGTAGTATAATCAGGCACCTCAATATAAAGCACTGCAAGGAGATAGAGTAGGCTACATAGGTGGAGGATGAGAAAGAGGAGGTTTCCGATGAGGTAGAGGACCAATAGTATGTCAAAATTGTCAACAACCGAGACATTACGCAAGGGAATGCCCATTCCACCAGCAACTTGTATGTATTGTCGTGCATCGGAACACGATACAAAAGAATGTCCGACACTACTAGTAAAGATCCAGGAAAAGAGGAACCAGAATAACCAAAATGTTCAGTGGATTTCCACTGAAGCAAGGGATAAAGGATGGAACATTAATATCGTTACTCGCAGAGGAACTAAAATAGGGGACGACACTATTCGATAAGAGCCAGTACAAAATCAATGGGTGAAAAAGAATGTTGAACTGAGGAAGTAGTTCGACGCGCAGAAGGAAAAGGAGATATTTAAGAAAGATCGACAAGAATTCTAGAAGGAAGATATTGCGACGACTTCAAATGTGCAACAAAGAAAGGAAGCACTTGAATACGAAATGCCTCTATTATTGGATCATACCAGCGAAATACATTCCATGGGACAAGTAAGTACAATCAAATGATTTTTGTAATCATGTGTAAAGGTATTAAGTGATCCATCGTCTGTGAAAATATTTCAAAACATACTAGAAAAATGTAGTATCGAGACGGAAGGAAAACTAGAACCAAAAACAGTTAATCACCTACACATAAGAAGAAGAACAAGTGGGGAATTTAGACTGAATGCCAACATTGGAGATTTAAATATGGGAGACATCATACTAGATATAGGATCTGAAGTAATGTACTACCAAAGAAGACATGGCAATGCATGGGAGAGACCACACTAGGATATTCACTTGTTCAATTGAAACTGGCAAACCAACACAAAGTCCTCCCAATAGGTAGACTGAAAGGAGTGATAGTAGACCTAGATGGAGTGCACACTAAAGAAGATTTTGAAGTCATTGAAATAGTGGACGGCACAACACCTTACCCAACGTTGATTTTTTTGGATTGGGTGTTTGAGAACCAGGCCATAATCAACTTGAAGACCAAGAAAATGAAATTTGAGTTAGGAGAATACAGGGTCATCGCCCCATTGGACATATTAGAAGGGGAGAGGTTTGTAGAACCTACTAGCCTATGCATAGAGGAAATCAACCAGTTGTACAAAACAACTGCGTGCGATGAGGATTACGTAAAACCAACTGTAGATGGGATAATCAGTTGGCGGAGCATCAATTCCTGTGCAAAAGATTCCGATACCAGTTTAGAGAACTAGAAAAAAAGGATACATTATGTATCCACAAGGAGATGTGCAAGAATAGACCGTGCAGTAAGATGGGTAGGCACAGAAATCAGAGAACCACCTAGTTTCCACGGAGTAAACGATTTGGAAACATTTTTGGCATAGTATGAAGACGAAGTCTTAGAGAACCAGAGACTGTTAGCACTTGATCTAGCACTCAAGACCACACCTGCAATATGGTGGAGCGCACAAAAAGATACAATCATAGACTGGTACCAATGTAAGCGGTTACTGCACATAAGGTTCAACGAAAAACAGAAAAACAACAAAAAACATAAATAAGATGGACAAAGAGAAACAATGGAGCACGTGGAGAAGTGTAGAACGTTGTGGAAAATGGCACCTCCAGAGGAATGGCCTCATCATTTTATACATACTCTAGAGGGCATACCATCGAACTGGTATATAGACCAGGAATTGCGCAAAGGAACTACAACCTCGATGACATTGCAACAAAATTTTACAGTCACCTTCTCATTCGAGCATGAGAACTGTTGAAACAGAGCTTAAATTTTTATCCTTACAACCTAGATTTTATTTTTCGGGTTTCAGGTTATTCATAGAACACGAGTTTCGTATCTTTTCTAAGTACATGATACCTTTTTTCTTAATTTCTTTTTAATTTTCGGATAATGAAAGAGAAAACGGATTTACAAAAAATATAAAACTTCCGATGCTTTTATTTGAAAAGTTATTTAAAACATGGTAAATATTAAAACTAACAGGTTTTAATTAAACGTTAAAGAATTATCGGGATTCGGGGTTTGCAACAAGCTAAGTTTTTGATGCAAATTGAATCACGAAACCCCGATCCCCGATTTACCGATACGTTTAAGACTTAATCAAAATACAAATTACTTAATTCTCTATTAAGAAGGTTTAAAGATTAAGATAATCACGTCGTGATATCAAGATTCGCAGTTCAATAAGATCATATCTCTTGTCATCGTGTTTCCCGAATTCCCGATTTACGAAACCCCGATCCACAGTCTGCGTTAAATTAACTAATCCTATTTTAGCCTTAATCATGATTAGATAATTAATTAAAAGGAATTAAGTCTTGTTTAAAAAGAGTCGTCGCGATTTCGTGGATCGTAACTTCATTGATAACATGTCTCTTAACATCCGGATTTCCGAAATCCCGAAAGGAGTCTAATCTCAATTAATTAAGGTGATAAAAGTGTTTAAAACTAAGATTAAAATATCACGATTTCGCGATTTCAACGATCGGATTTCTTCGATGACATACCTTTCAACATCACGACTTCCGAAACCTTGAAAAGTCATGTTTTCAGATTTAACTCATAATTAAAACTAATAAATCCTCTTTATAAATAGGTTTAAAGTTAATCTTTCTTTGAGTGTCCATTAATGCATCGTTGTCCGATTAAGTAACTCTCTCCGTTTATTTGAAAATGCCGAGAACACCTAAGTATGGACATTAAATGCATATCTCCAAAAATATTTTTTGCATTAAGAGCTTTAAATTCATGACAGATGTACAAATCCCATTATTTTTATGATATATTCATAGTAAAAGTTTGAAACGTCTGTATTTTCATTTCAAAGCCGAGCCTATTCATCCACTTTCTGTGATAGGTTCTCAAGTCAGACGCAGAGCTATGGCACCTAAAAAAGCACCGAAGAAAAACGAAGAACCACAGGAAGGCGATATTATCTCGAATACTACTCCACACGCCATACATTCCATCAAAGCATGGACTCAAATCTCTGAATTGCTAGAGGATGAGTTAAAATATGCAGACCCTGATTCTGAAAATCATCTATGGGACGTTGCTGAGTCTGAACTTCATAATATTGCTGCGCGTCCGAGGCTGGTGGCTTATATTGAGATGGTCGGCTGGGCTCTAGAGAAGGTAGATATCCCAACAAGGAGTATTCAGAACGAGCAAGGAGCTATCTTCGTCTCATTTCGGCCTGAGCACATTCAAGTAATGTATAAACTATCACCGAATTATAAACACACCTTTAATGCTGAATTTTTAGCTAAATTTCAGAGAAAGGAATGTATTGAGGCAGACCAAACATACCCCGACATGATTAAAGGATGGGCGAAGTCTAAAGCAAAGTTTAGGGATGATAATCATGGGATTTATGCTACAACTTCCTTAAATGAATATATGGTTTATGCAGCCATGATGTTATGCAGACTTTTCGGGAGAAAAGATCCCTGTCACTTTCATGCAGACTGGGTACCTTTCTTAGAAGAAGTTTCAAATGGAAATGGTTTTAATTGGCATAAAATTTTATTGGATAACCTGACGCAAGAAATTGTGAAATATAAAGCAGCCAAGTCAAAGGGACAACCAGTGTCTTTTTATATGTCTGCATATATTATGGATGCCATCTGTTTTATGACCCCATTTCCATTAATGAATTAGAGTTGGAGTGTTTCATGCCCAGAGCCTGTTCATAAATACCACTCAACCCTCTGGGAAGAAAATGCTAAAGGAGCATTTTACGATGTTTGTCATTTTGTCATTATTCCTATGCACAAATTATTTTTTGGATGTGAACCCCTTTGCATTTCTAATGCAGTTATTGAAAGTCTTAAATCTGTTGCTGACTAGTTTATTGAGGAAAATTTTTCCTATGTTAGGGTCTATGGCTATTCCATTCCTCCTCACGCACTCCTGAAATTCTTACCAGACAGATTCGTATGCAGGGAAGTAGCTCATCAGTTAGCCAAGGGTGGTATTGTGTTAGAATTAAAAGCACTTCAGAAAAAAGCATGGCCATCTTTCCCTGTTCATGTCGGGAAATTTACTTTATCAAATTTAGGCCATTCTAAGGCAGAGGCCGAGTCATTGGAAGAAGTGAAGTTAGTAAACATTGAGCACAGAAAACATGACCCCTACCAAATAATAAGTAGGCATTACATACATTATAATTTAAAAGCATATGAACATGAAGTATCTATTTATGATGATATTTTCAAAGATGTTAGGTCTTATGAAGAAGTGTTGAACAGAGTCCAGGCCTTGACACCTGATTCACAGGCTGGGTTTGCATCTTTTCAAAGTCATAGGTGAAGCTGCCTACCTAAAATTTTACAGGGTGAAATTCCAACTCCATCACCAGAGCAGGAAGAAACCCCTCCAGGGTTTGAAACTAATACTCAGGGTAAAGCAAATGACAAATATAAGTTGAAGGATTCTGAAATACCTCCTCAAAACACCGAGGGTTCTCAAATAAAAGAACCAGGGTCAGAGAAAGGAAAAGGACTGGAAACAAGTCCAATAATTCTTGATGATGTTCCAGAAAAGATGGGAGGAATTGCTTCAAAAGAACTTGGTAGTCCTATCACCTCTTTAACTCCATTATAGTCTACTTTCGAAACCCCCCATGAAAGAGTTCTATATGTCAGTGACCTAGAACTGATTTCAAGAGATGAAATCCTCCCATCGGATTACTTTTTCAGCAAAAAGCGAAGATCAGTCTTGAAACAAGAGATTCATCCAAGAGGAGAAGGAACGATTAAAAGGCATAGAGTTATCATAGATGGAAATAAACTCAAGGAAGGAGAGTTCGCTACAGAATTGGCAGGAACAATGGGTACTATAACATCAGCTAACATGTATTCTGTAGGTAATTTAACAACTATGCTTGAATAGAAGGATCAAACAATAATCCAGTTGCAAGACAAAATAAAAGAAAATGAAAGAAATATTGCCTTGGGAATACAAAAAGGTCTAGAACAAGATAGACTCAAAGATATGCAAGAAATCCAAAAATTAAATAAAGATTTGGATAAGGAAAACATTCAATACAGGTCACACAGGAACAGGTTCAAAAGCTAGGAGAAGAAAAAAAACAGTTGCATGATAAGATTATTTCTATTACTAACCAGGTATTTGAACTTGAACATTTCAAGACACAGGCATTGAAGATATATGCAAGAATAGAGGAGGAACAACAGAAAGTATTCTTGAATATGGAAATAATCCAGAATTATTTTCAGGAATCAAATAAGTCCATGGAGAATGTGTTCCAGAAAGAAAGAGAGGCAAAAACAACTAGGACAACTTTTCAGAAAGCAGTGGCTTTCTCATCAAATGAAAAAATTGGAAAGAATAAGAAATTATCTATTTCTGAATAGGTAAAAGGGGATATAATGATTAAAGTATGGGAAATAAAGCTGGACGAATTTAAGCGAATCACAAGAGAAGTTAATAAAGATTGCCAAGGAATCTTCGATCTATTTGAAAAAGATTCATTAAATATCGAAAGAGATGGCTGTTCAGGATTGTTAGGTGAAGTCAATATTGCCAAGCACCAGCTGAGGTTTAGAGAAGAACTGGAGGAAAAGAAAGCAGAGATTTCAAACATCTAATTGATCAACATCACGGAGATCAACAAGTGGATGGTGACTTCAAGTTTAAAGTTGAAAATTGTTAAGTTCACAGAAAGAATGATAGAAAGTCGGTTGCCCGAATTACAGAGAAGATTTTTCTCATTTGAAGAAAATGAAATACCCAAAGCTCCCAGGATCTTAGTAAATGTTTTGGGAAAATGTGTTCAGTGTGTTGATGCAGAAAAACAAAGTTTGTCAACGCAAGTTTGAAACCTTCTTTTTAAATGTTTTTATTTTTAGAAATTGTAAACGGTTGACATTATTTTTATGTAACCGTAATATTAGGAAGTTGGTTAATGACCAACGATAAACTTTGATGAAAATGTATAAATATAGTTTCTAGAGGATGAGAAAGGGCTTCAGAAATTTTGGAGATAGCCATTTTGTAATATCAGTTTTGAAATACATCAGAATATAAATCGCAAACGAGATTCTGGATCCTGCAACTTTGTAACTATGTGTCTTCTCCCTGTTTATCATACTCTGTTGAATTTTTCCTTTTAATGTTATATCTAACAAGTAAATCAATTTGAAGCTATATACATCAGTGATTTATATTTCAGATTGGTTTGGATGTCAAATGATTTATAGTTTTTCCTCTGAAATCACTTTTAGTAATTTCAAGACCTGTGAAGCTTTTGTTCCTTAATACTTAACCCTTGTTAGAAACCTCGTCTTTTCTTTCATTATTGTCTATTTAAATATAAGATTCTTTCTTGATTAAAGCCTTGTATTTCTCTGTAGCGTTTATTTGTTGTTTACAATTCTCGAAATTGTTACAAAACCAGGAAACAACCTTGAATGTGTTTACATTACTGTTTTAGATTTTAAAATTGTTTTCCTTGATCTCATGTTTGAAAATATGATGTAACCAATTGATTAAAACCATTTTACAAATAAATAAAGATTTATCCTCCATGACTGTTCCAAGTGTTAGACAACCCAACATTGAACCCGGACTCCAAGATCAAACTAGCATCGCTTTAAACCTATTTAACACCATTTTACAGACAGCAACCAACCGGGTAGAACTAGAATGCTCATGGGCTGGTATTGAACGTGACATTAGCATCCAAGAACAACAAGAAGAAAGACAAAGATAGTTGAGAAACTAATTTTTCCTTAACCTTCTTTTAAATTACTATTTCTAAATCATTCCTTTAAAATCATTTACGGATGCCTTGACAGTATGTTTTATAGCCTTAAAACATAAACTCAGGAACAACATCTTTTTGGCGCCGTTGCCGGGGAACGAAGAAATGAATCTTTTCCCTGGGAAGAATGACATTGACAATTTCTGTTATTGATAGTGAACAAGAACAGAAAACCTTCTAAGGCTAAAATATTTTTCACTTGGCGACTCCACACTAAATAAACTGGCTAGTAACCGCAAGAACACCAGAAAAAACCCGGATAGTAAACAGACCTCACCAGTCTCTGATCCGTAAAAAATTTTAAAATCACGAAAATCACTTAAACAAATCTTTTTATCCACATATACTATAGATTAGCCTAACTTTTCACAATCAAACTCATCGGAAACTCTTGAAAGATCACTTTCACTTCCCCCCTCATTTGATACTTTCTCTTTTCCTGAAGTTTCTTCTCTAGATTTCCCAGAATCTTCTCCTCACACTGTCCAAACTTTAGTCCCAAATCTAACCATGGCTACACAAGGAGGTGCTGGAGCTGGAGGCGGTGCCCCTGGAGGCGGTCAAGTACCGCTTCCTGGGATTTTCGCTAAAGTGGATGCAAGATACGCTCCCCTTGTTCTTCCTGTTCCTCTTCATGATCTTCCTGAGAACTATATGAAAAGCCTTCTGAAATTTACAGGGGAAGGTGATTTGACTTCCCAAGAACATATAAACTTTTTTGATCAATTTGCTGACATACTCGGAATAGAACATGAAGATGTTTACTCTAGGCTCCTTGTTCAAACTTTTGAGGGACAGGTGAGGACCTGGTTTCGATCTCTAGCGGCTAGATATTTGAGATCCTATGAAGAGCTTGAAAGTTCATTTATTAGACAATGGGGAGAGAGGAAGGATCACCTCTACTACCTGACTGAATTCAGAGCCCTTAGGAAGAAAAACTCTGAATCAGTTTTAGAATTTACACAGAGGTTCAAGAAGTTGTACAATAAAATTCCAGTTGAACTTAAACCTTCACAACCCACAACAAAAGTGAATTTTGATGGCGCTTTTGATCCCGACTTTGCTTTACTATTGAGAGAAAGGAGATCAATAGATCTCTCTAAAATGCAGGATGATGCGGTTGAAATCGAATCCAATATGATGGCATCAGGGAAGCTTAAAGCAAAGACTGAAACTGGAAACAAAGAAAATAAAATATTTAAAGAGCAATGTGGACCTTCAGGGTCAGGTAAATCCTCTAGAGATAGAATGGAAGATATGGCTAGGGTCATTCGAGAACTTTCAAACAAGATCTCGAAAATGGAACTAGAGAAATCGAAAAGAGATAATTTCCCCAGAAAATATTTTCAAAGAAATCCCGAACCTCAGGGACCACAAAAAATAATTAAAAATGAAGATCAAAAAATTCAAACACCTTTTAAAAGTGAAAATTACATCGGAGAGGAAGATTTAGGAGATTTTGAAGAAATTGATGAAGATATTAGTAACCTTGGCGATGATAATAAATCCCCTTATTTATCTAGACAGGATTACGAAGCATCTTTAAATAAAGAAAGCACATCGAAAGAACAGGTTAGTAATAATATGACTGATGATCTCACATATCAAACTATTGTAGATGATATTATTGCTGAATTACAAGGAAAGTATAATTTGAGACCAAGAAATAAAACTCTCCCAAATGTTCCGACAAAAAAGATTTTGCCGAGAAACGAGACTGATGAGGTAACTCCAAAAGTTGCAGATAAACAAACTGCAAAAAGAAACACAGCTGATATACAACCTGTACAGTTAGAATCAATAGGAACACTCCCTGTGAAGACACAAGCTACTATAAAGGAAAACAAGGTCACATCTCAGCGTAAAACCGAGAAGAAAGGTATGGAAGCCCCGAACATCGAAAATGACAAGACTCTAGGAAAGTTTAATTTAGAAAACGAAATAAATAAAATCCAAATTCCTATTCCCCTTGTTGAGTTAGCCAAAAATCCTGTATACAGAAAACAAATCGCCAAAATGATTAATTTTTCTGAAGATGAAAGCCAGGCTGATGCTATTAATTTAGAGGATGACAAACCTATCTTAGTTTTCGGTCCACACGTCAAAGGTGCTAGAGACACAGTGGCTCCTTTTTATATTACATTAACCCTGTTTGATCACCTTCTCCATAACTGTATGTTGGATTCCGGTGCTTCCCACAATGTTATGCCAAAGGCAATAATGGAAAAACTTGGTCTGGAAATCACAAGACCCTATGGTGATTTATATTCTTTCGATTCGAGGAAAGTAAAATGCATAGGTATGATTAAAGACCTAGTGGTAGGTTTGGCTCAAATACCTGCTAAAACTATTCTTATGGATGTAGTAGTCGCTGACATTCCCCCAAAATATGGTATGATATTATCTAGATCATGGGGCGCTAAGCTTGGAGGTTCTCTCCAACTAGATATGACTTATGCTACAATTCCATTTTTCAGAGGTCAATTCACTCGTCTTTACAGAGAGACTAGGTTAGCATTTACTGTAGGTGACCCGAAAAACCCTAACAATCATCCAGTTTATATTTCCGACCAAGACTTAGGGAATTGTATATTATCTTTAGATGATGATTTTGAAGTAGATGTAGATGGTAAATGTATAGAAGAAAAAAAAAAAAAAAATGTATATAGTACTGGTGTATGGAAAATGTATTTTGATGGTGCTTCCTCCTATCTTGGAGCTGGGGCAGGAGCACTTCTTATCGCTCCTGATGATCAATTTGTTATTCCTTTTTCATATAGGCTCTAGTGGTATATAGATTGTACAAATAATGTATGTGAATATGAAGCTTTAGTGCTAGGACTAGAAGCTACTAGAAAGATGAAAATTAAGAAACTCGAAGTATTTGGTGATGCAGAGTTAATTATAAAACAAGTGAATCAGCAATATCAGGCTAAGCATCCCAGATTACGGTCCTATAGGAATTGTGTTTGGGATTTAATCGAGAACTTCTTCACGTCTGTGAATTTTCATTTCGTCCCAAGATCCGAGAATCAACAAGCTGATGCTTTAGCCAAAGCTGCATCAAATTTTACACCCCCGACTGCTTTTAATTTAAAATATCATATACAAATGAGACATCGCCCTTCAATACCAAATAATATACAACATTGGCAGGTTTTTGAAGACGATGAGCAACTTCGAAAGTTTCTAGAATCATTAGATGAATTTGCAGAAACACATACTGATTAGGAAAATCAAAATGATCCTATTTGGATCATGCAAGAAGGGGAGGATTCTAAAGAATTTCATGATAAAATTGTAAACCATCGAATGCTTGTTCTCAAGAACAACCAAATCCCCAAGGGTCTAATCCCTTTGGAAAGACGTTTTAATAAAAATGACATCCCTTCTAAAACTACTCTACAACCCCAACCATAGGAGGTTGAAGATTGTAATATAGGAACTGAAGATAACCCCCGAATGGTTAAACTATCCAAATATTTATCAACAGAAAACAAAAAAAAATACATGGAGTTGTTAAGAAAATATAAAGATGTTTTCGCATGGTCGCATGAAGAACTGAAAACATATGACACTTCTGTAATTGAACATAAAATAACTCTCAAACCGGGTGTCAAACCTTTTAAACAAAAACTCCGACAATTTAACCCTATTTTATTATCTGTTATCGAACGAGAAGTTAAAAAACTTATTGATGCTAAGATATTTATACCCCTAAGATATTCTGATTGGGTAGCTAATCTGGTCCCAATTAGAAAGAAAAATGGGGAAATCAGATTATGTGTTGATTTCAGGAATCTTAATAAATCTTCTCTTAAAGATAATTATCCTCTACCTAAAATGGACCATGTACTTGAAAAAGTAGTAGGGGCTAATAGAATGTCAATGATTGACAGATTTTCAGGTTATAATCAAATTGCTATCAATGATCTTGACAAATAAAAAACCGCATTTACTACTCCTTGGGGCACGTTTATGTATGATAAAATGCTGTTTGGACTAATGAATGCAGGGGCTACTTTTCAACGCGCAATGGATATTGCTTTCGTCGGTGAAAAAGACAAGTTTGTGGTCATCTATTTGGATGATCTTACTGTTTTTTCAAAATTGGATGAAGACCACATGATTCATCTCAAACAAACATTTGAAAAATGCCACAGGTTTGGTCTATCCTTAAATCCTAAAAAGTCTCATTTCGCTATGCAGGAAGGCAAGTTGTTGGGTCATATCGTATCCCGAGATGGAATCAGGATTGATCCTAAAAGAGTAGAGGCTATAGATACAATAGCTATTCCTAGGAATGTTAAAGAAATTCAATCATTTTTAGGAAAAATAAATTTCTTGAGAAGATTTATTCCTAACTTCACTGAAATTGTTAAACTGATTACAGATATGCTCAAAAAAAACAGTGAAGTAAAATGGACAACAGAAGCTAAGGCATCCTTCGCCCATATTAAAAACTTTATAAGTGAGGCACCAGTACTAGCGAGTCCCGATTATCTCAAAGATTTTCTTATTTTTTCATTTGCCTCTGAACACACGCTTGCTGCCGTACTCCTTCAGAAGAATGAAGAAGGTTTCGAACAACCTATAGCCTTCTTTAGAAAAAGCCTCCGAGATGCAGAACTCAAATACAATATAATGGAAAAGCAAGCGTATGCTATGGTAAAGGCATTGAAAGCTTTCAGAACTTATGTTTTACATTCTAAAGTAATTGCATATGTACCCACTAGTGCTGTAAAGGATATCTTGGTTCAGGCAGACAGTGATGGTAAAAGAGGAAGATGGCTTGCAAAAATTCAAGAGTTCGACTTGGAGGTTAAACCAACCAAATTGGTAAAAGGATAAGGTTTAGCTAAACTTTTATCTGAATCCAATTTCAGGGCTCTTGGGATAAACAGTGCTCAGGAGGAAGAGGGATGGATAGACATGAATGAACTTGATGACCAAATAGTCGAAAATAGGATCGAGGAGAAATTCGCGTCGTCGAATTGGTACAAGGATATAGTAACATGCTTATTAACTTTGAAATGTCCAGCTGACTTGTCTCCATCCAAAGCTAGAACGTTGAAACTGCATATAGTTAAATACTATATTTCTGAGAAACGATTATACTGGAAAGACTCGCTTGGTTTCCTCTTAGTCTGTCTGGTCAAATCAGAAACAAAGGAAGTTATAAGTCAATTTCATGAAGGAGTCTATGGAGGGCACCATGCTTGGAGAGCTACAGCATATAAAATCATGAGAGCTAGTTATTATTGGCCTAAACTTTTCCCAGATGTCAATCCCAAGGTATGAGCTTGCATCCCTTGTCAATTCTTTGTAGGAAAACATAAGCTACCAGTGATGCCATTAGTCCCAGTCAAGACAAAAGGCCCTTTTCAGCAATGGGGACTTGATTTCATAGGTGAGATAAATCCTCATTCAAGTGCCCAACATAGATGGATTCTGACCGCTACAAACTATTTCACCAAATGGGTGGAAGCTATCCCAACAAGGAAGGCTACTGATTCAGTAGTTATAGATTTCTTAGAAGAAAATATCTTGTCCCGATTCGGTTGTCCTAGAAAGATAGTCACAGACAATGCGCAGGATTTTAAGTCTATGGCAATGGTCAGTTTTTTCCAGAAATATCATATTGTGTTTGGACATTCCACAACATACTACCCACAGGGAAATGGTCTGGCAGAATCATCAAACAAAATCTTGATCAGTATAATTAAGAAAGTGTTAAATGAAAATAAAAAATCTTGGCATTTGCACTTAAATTATGCTCTGTGGGCAAATCGGATAGGCACAAAGAAGTCTATCGGTACTTCTCCCTTTCAAATGGTATATGGAACTAACGTAGTGTTGCCCATAAACCTAGCACTTCCTGTGATGAAACTATGGCAAGATGAGAAGGAAGAACCAAATCCTCTCACAAGAAGGATAAACCAGCTGATTGAAGTTCAACAGCACAGGGATGTAGTGGATGAAAAGTTGCAGAAGTACCAGGATGATATGAAGATATTATTTGATCGCAAAGCCAAGGACAGGAACTTTCTCCCAGGGGATCTGGTTTTGAGGTGGGATGCTCGAAAAGAAGATTCAGGAAAAAATGGTAAATTTGATCATATTTGGTATGGACCATTTAAGGTAGCATCTTCTGAAGGAAAAAATTCATTTCT